>QOCX01002350.1:8335-22943 GCA_005959815.1 Sarcophaga bullata | reverse complement strand
ATAGCATGTAAACCGCATTTGTTTTTTACCCTTGAGTTCAATAAAGGAAAGGAAAACTGCTATTCAAGGAATTAAAGTTAAAGCAGATTTAAGAAAATCCAACAAATAAAAACCAAAAAAAGACTGATAAAGTTTGCAATTCGGCCCTCGGTTATCACGGATGTTTAAACACTAGTCAACTTCAGTCCTTACTTAATTTAGTCGAGACTACAACCAAGTTGCCCTTATCACTTATGTTGTGTGTGTTAATTTTATACATGAGTGGCGTGGACTCAACAGTTTAAAGTCGGCTTTGAACACTAGATTCTTCAGAAATTTTCCATGGCAATTTTCTATTTAATCTCAGAGTGTTTGTCAGAAATCTTTTCACAAGAGGTCGCCAAAGAAATATTATCTTCATATTTCGTTTAGTTGGAGATGTTTGACCTGGAGTTTGAACTGAGGTGTCATGTCTAATAATAACTCAATACACTACCTAGATAGTGTTTTGACTCCTGATCTGTGTTTAGCTCTGCAACAGAACACATAATTCCATAAATATGTGCCTCAACCATCCCCAGACTCCTAGATGGAGCTTAGTGCTTAGTGCTACTTCTTAAACCTTAAGCAGCCACATCAGAACTCATAATAATTTTTTGTTATTGAGTCCAAGACTTAAGAGAAATGACCCTTGTTCATGCAGTGCATTTTGTTGAAAACCAGGGAAGATAATTTATAAGAGAAGGGTAAGAGGCAATTCCTTTTTTTTTATAAATTTTGACCATGCAGACTTCTACCTAATCCCCGAAAGTACCACGTCAGATGACCAGTCTTTCCTGCTTAAAATTCAATTGAAATATCATGCCATGACTAGGTTCAAACAATACATATTCAATTTCATCCAGGAGCACTGGAAATGTATGTCAGCACATCATTAGCTGGCGATAAGATGATAATAACAACCCGCCTAGTAAAAATGTTTTGTGCTATTATAACGGGTCTTTTTTTTTAGCAGCTTCCTATCTTTAAATTTAAGGAAATTATAAAATCTCAGAGGCCAATCCGCATCACCTTCGAATGAGGTGATGATGTCCTCAAATCGTTGGTTCCAGATATACAATGTTGTATGTAGTGAGACATGTAGAGCCATTATGTTGAAACTACAATTTGTTGGAGTATAGATCAGACAATTTACGCCAAAAGAAGTTGGCTGACGACCCCAATCTAAAATACACGTTCGCGATGAATTAGACTTTAGCGGATCTTATGTTAGCTTACATACGCCTATCATGCAAAAATAAGCCTCATTGCTGAAGATAATTTTTGCATGAGAAGAAAAATCAAATGCCATCTGCTCCAGAGCCTATTCAGCCCAAATGCACCTCTGCATGCTTGTCTGTTTTGTACTGGTGCTGGCAATTCGCAAAGCAAAACTCGCCAAGTTGCGGTGTTCGAAAGGCCAAGTTTTTGAGAAATCGATTGCCTCGTATTCTCCTATACTCTACACTAACAGCAGCGATGTTTTTTGGCAGACTTTACTTTCCGCCAATGTACCGAAATCGGCCGTTCTTTTACTAAACCAGTAAAATTGAATTTCTTCACGAAATTGCGAAGAGTCCGCTTGGCAAGATGATTATGGGTATTGTAAAATGAATGAAGTGTGGTACGGTTGCCTAAACAGAACAAACATACATACACCAGAGATCAGCAATGAGTATTCAAAAACATGAGTGATTCGAATCATACTCATAATTTCTGATACATTTACGCATTCATACTTCTTTTAATATCATACTCAATACTACTCATATTCAAAGTTTGAAGTACTCATCATACTCATACTTAACCTACCCATGATGTTTTCGATTTCTACTCTCCATGACTCAACATATTGAGAATCAACAAAATATATTATGAATCGCGTTCAAACACTACAATACTTACCAGGAGGTTGTGTGTTGGCTCTGTTGTGCTGCTTGTGTTTTTTGCTTGTGTGTCGTTTTCTTTTGTTGTAAATGCAACAATAACTAAGATTGAAAATTTTAATGAATGATTTGAATCACTGGAATCACTTATGAGTGTTAAAAGTATTTTTTCTAAATTATGAATCGGAATGAGTAGAAGTATGAATCAAACATAGTTCGAATGCTATGAGTTTTCATGTCATCGTTGTACTCATACTCATTGCAACTTGTACTTATAATCAATGTTGCACTGAGTATGAATGAGTCAGAGTAGTTAAATTTCAATACTGTTGACTCACTCATACTCAAAATTTTACTTATGAGTAGCAGAAAAAGTGATTCTATGCTGATCTCTGATACTTACATGCATACATACATTATTGGTCATTACAACCCTTCAGTCAGTATTACGACCTAGATTCTTCTACCACTTATGTTGTGCTTGTTATATTTTATACATAAGCAGCGGGACTTACAATTTAAAATTGACTTCGAACAACAGTTTTTAAGAATATTTCCATCATAAACAATTTTATTTACCTTCAGAGTTTTTGCCAATATCTACTGAGAAAAGCGCGAAGAAATATTCTATCACCATATTTTTGTTATGATGTCTGACCTAACTTGCCTACTAGACTACCACGACAGAACATTCAGTTTGACAATGTAATTCTATTCTTTACTCGCTTGTTGAATGCAATATTTACTTAAGGGAGATTTGTCAGACTGAATAGCAGACTACCATTTGACAGATTTATCTTTAATCAGATGGTCGTTATCAACTGTCAAAAGTCCCTGTTGGACGACCGTATACAATGCATAGTGATAGATAAGTGCCTGATGGTCTTACGATGTTCGATGTGAATTCTATGAGTGGTTTTTAAATGAACAATTTAGAGGAGAAATGTTGCATCGTATTAAGTTTTTAAAATTCCAAAAATCTCGGAGAGATCACCATGAAGAATTTTTTCTCCCTTTTGCTGCTTTCGAACCTGGAATGCTTGGGTTGGTAGCCAAGTAATTAAAGCAGCATTTTTTAATGATTTTCTTGGTTTTATAAAGTGCTTCCCAACATATTCTTATTCTCATGATTTATGTTGATTGTTCTCACTTGTTTTTTTTTTCAATCACGTAATAAATATTAAAATAAGGAGCAAATGCATTTCGTTTATAAAAATTTCTTCCTTCAAACATATTAACAAATAAAATGCCAATAAAACACACACTTATTGTATGATGATGATAATATTTTTTCTATTATTTATGATTCTATTAAATACGTTTTCTTTTTCATTTTTTTTATTATTTTATAACCAAGTATTGTTTATGCCATAAGAATTTATTTATTTGTTCCAATTACACTTGAACTTCTCACCCTTAAATGTAGCAGCCTGAGTAAGTAGTTTCGGTCGTTTGTTTGGTTTCCCTTCACATTAATAGAAACATTTTTACTATTTTATTGTTATCGTTGTTGTTATTGTTGGTGTTGTTGTTGGTGTTTTCTTGCTTTATTATAATATAAAGTGGGTTTTAATATAGTGAAGAAGGAATACAAATACATATGCAAACATACAAACATTCATACAACAGAGGATATTTGTTTTCCATTTAGAAATATGCAGACACACACACACACACATAAGCAATCATATTCCATGCAAAGTCGGTGCACGAATAAATTTTGTTTGTAATTCTAGGCTAATGTTTTTTACAGTGATTGATAAAAGTTACCGTTAAAATTAAACCAAATTTTTATTAAAAATTCGTTTTGTACACCAAAACCATTAGCGAAGCTTGCTGGTAATAATTGAAATGCTGTCTCATTGTATCACGGTTTTAAGTATTGAAAGAAAGCTTGGAAATTGATAGAGAGACAATCCACGGAGTGAAATAATTCTTTTGCCAGAAAATTCCAAAACAAAATTTAAAGATAAAAGGTGAAATGCTTTGAAAAGAATTTCTTTTTAAAAAATGTCAGAATATTGGTTGAAAAACTGCTGGCCTAGCAATGCAGTCGGCTTTTAAATAAATTCTAAACGAAAAGTTTACGCTTGAAATACTTAAAACGTACAACAAATGTGGTGACTTAAACGTCGTGTTAGCTTATTAGGTTTGAAGTCTAGGTCCAAACTCCAGGTCCGACCCAGGTCTCCAACAAAATGAAATACGAACACATATTTATTCGGCTACTCCCTCTCAGCAGATTACTGGCATAAGCTCTGAAGAAACCGAATTTGGCATGAAAGAGTTTCTCAAAAATCTGTAGTTTGAAGTCGACATTAAACTGTAGGTTCCGCCAATAAAGTATAAAATTAACACACACAATATAAGTGGTATGAGAACTCAGGCCGTAATCTTGACTGAAGGGTCGTAATGTCCCATTACGTATGTATGCATGTATGTCTCAGCATTACTAGGTGGTAGTAGTCGTCTTAATTGATTTATAGTACCGAGATGCCTTAGTTCTACTACCATACGTTTTATTTTACTCTATAATGCCCATGCAAGTCTACTGCCCTGACAAAGTTTAGACTGCTGCTCGATGACAACAATGATAATTGTCCGCTTAGAACCTGATATGTACTCAGATTCTTCCCTCTACTATGCATTAATGTCTCCTAGGTTCCAATGATTCATCTCAGCGTTAAAGAATCTACATGTTGGATTTGAAGCAACCCCCATTCTGTATACATGTATACTGAGTCTAAGAGCCCTTTTAAAAGACCTTTTAACAACCTCGGATTATTCCTAGATAGCCCAATGCATGACTCCGAACTTCTCTCATCATAATTTTCCAACAAATGTTTTGATTGCTTCAAACCCACTTGGTTTGAGAAAACTTCTTGCCTCAATTGATCTTTAAAGTTGTCGTAGTGTAGGTAGGTAGTGTAGTAGTGTGTTAGCCTATTAGATGTAAGGCCACAGTTCAAACTCTGGCTCAGAAAGCTCGAACATGACGAAATAGAAAAAATTATGGAAAAATCTCTAAGAGTAAATAAAATTGTGCCATGAAAAGTTTCTCAAAAATCTGTCTTTCGGAGTAGACTTTTAACTGTAGGAACCGCCCACTCATGCATAAAATTAACAAACACAACGAAAGTGTTGTGAGAAGCTAGGTTGTAATCCTGACTGAAGGGTTTTAATAACAATTTTTTTTTTTTTTTTTTTTCGGTATGTAATCTTCCCTGTCGTTGGGCAGACCTTTTCAAAACAGTGCAAGTAACAGGAAAGAGAATAGAAAAACTATAAGATACTGGAAGAGCTATAGATGTCGTCCTGAGCAGCATCACAATAAATTTACAGCCGACAACATAACTTATGTTGAAGATAATTTGAAGGATAATTTGAATTTGTTGATTGTACGGCGGTTTTAGAAATTAGTTCCAATATCCTATGGGACATTTTTCATTTCATCCATGTTTTCCATCTAATTGGAGCAAAAATGGCGTGTCAGCAGCTACAAACTCGATTAGAAAATGTTCAGAAAAATTTCTCAACAACTTTCTAGTACAAACAACTCTGCTAGATGGTAAAATTCTGAACTTTAGCGTTCAATTCGGTATTTAAGTGAACATTGCAAGCCTTTAGCCAGGATTACAACCTACCTTTTGACACTAGCCATGTTGTGTGTGTTAATTTTGTCCATTCCGACTCCGAACAATAGATTTTTGAGAAATTTTTCATGGCAATTCTTATTTGCTCGCCGAGTATTTGCCAGCTGCTTTGCTGAGATTGAAATAATTTGACGTTTCGTTTAAGTTTTATAAAGAAAAGCGTATACTTAAATTTTTTACTGCACACTCCTTACTTACACATATTTGCTGTGTTTGTATAAGCTGCCGAGAGTGAAACAGAGAAGAGTGTTTAACAAATATAAGTAAGTATGTATGTATGCGTGCAGAGGAACGAGTAGTCGTATGAAAGGTTTACAATTTTCATAGTCTCTACATCCGACATTTATGGTTCTTTAAATGCAGGGCACAAACAACATGCAACAAATACTATCACCACATACAATATACGATACATTTTGTGTAAATATTAGAGGAGCGAGCGAGCGAGCGAGAGAAGAGGCAATACAATAAAATATAAAATGGAAACACAGTAAAAACGGAAACGTGGCCTGTTTCCGTTTAGTTTTACATGCACACACAGCGTTTTATTTAAAAAACAGCAAGCGGCACAACAATAGAGTAGCAACAGTAGCAACAGTATCGTATACATTCGTTATAAAAAAATACACACACACAAACGCGCACACACGCTGTTACAATATTACGCTGATAAAATAAATGTGACACTGGATGTTTTGCGATGTGAAACAATGATGAAGTTATTCCATTCAGTTACGAAATTTTGCACAACACTTATATGTCTGTCTGTCTGTCTGTATGTGTGTGTAATGTTATACTTACTTAGATATCTATACGTGCAAAGGAAGTTTCAATAAAAATGTTTCAAGTTTTGTGTAACACAATCAAATTATGGAATACAAACAATATCAACAAGCATAACAAAAGTTTCTTCTTCTCATTCTTCCTTTCATTCTTTTTGTTTTTTTCTTTTTTTAAATTAAATGCACACTCATAACGTCTTTACATGTGGCAAATTTTGCATGCAATTTTTTAAAAAATTTTCATGAAATTTTAAAATTCGTTCTCTTAAGTTTGTACATGAAGATTGCCTTTAAAAAACACATGATGTTGCAGCAACAAAAATTATGCATAACTTCACAAAATGAAGGAGATTGTTTTTCGCAATCATTTTTAGTGAGGTTAGGTGTATTATTGAAGAACACTGCGTATTTATTTTCAAAATATTCTCTAATAACACAGAGAAAGTGGCGTAAAAATGCTTAAATTACGATAACAAAAACTACTTATAAGGCCTGCGAAAGTTTAGCAAGATTAACAATCATAATAAACAATGAGTTCTAGAAGTTGCCAGATAGAAAATAAATAAAGTATAAACAGAGTGCAAACTAAACGTTGCACGCCATCTAGTTAAAGCTACATCAGACAAAGTAGTTACAGTGTATTCAGTTTGTTTTATCAAATCACTATGGACGTCCACTATATGGGTGGACCATCTATCGATTTACATTTGAATGGCCATTCTTATGTCATTCTATTCTGCCACAAAATTCAGTTGATTATCTCCACTGAACGTAATGAATCGATTTATGCTTGAGCAACGATGGAATGGAAATGGAAATTTATTTCCAAAACAAACACAATCAGTAGGAAATTGCTCAAAAATCTCGTACAAAATTTGGTTACAGAGAAGGGCCAATAGTGCCGGGTATAAGCAAGCTTATTACTAAAGTTCATGAAACTAGTTTCAATGTTGATGCGCCAAGACGTGAGTGTGCTCGCACTATGGCTGAGAATGTGCGTGAAAATCCATCAACATCAATTCTTCATGGCCTCAAGAATTGAACATTTCACTCACCATTTGAAGTCGAATTTTGCGAAAAGATCTCGTTATGACGTGCTTACAAAGTTCAATTAGTTCAAGAGTTGAAACCGCACGACCATCCACTTCGTTTTAACTTCGCCAGATGAGTCAACGTGAAACTGCACGATGATAGCGATTTTGCCAAGAAAAAAAAATCATCTTTTCGGATGAAACTCATTTTCATCTTGGTGGCTACGTTAATAAGCAAATTGCCGTATTTGGAGCTCAGAAAACCCACAAGTGGTCTTGCAGTTGAGCGGATGAGCATTGGCCCATTAATGGAAAGTGTTATGCCGGCAAACTTCGAAAAAATTTCAAATCGTTTTTCTTTTGTTGCATTTTTAATTTACACTCCCTCCCTATAGCAATCAACAACTCGTGAAAATATAAATTCACTTCATCAACATGGGTGTTCTGCTCCTTGAGAAGGAATGTGCTCTGGCCATAATCGTCTTCTGGAAAGGATAGTGTCGAGTCTACTGACTTAATAAGCGATCGACAAATATTCGTATGTAAACGAAACGAAAGATTTGTTTAGTCGTCACGTGTGCTGACCTGGGTCTCCATGCATACAAAATACATTCAACTAGCACAGGAGCTGAGGGAAAGCAACAGAGTGACATATGTTCGCCGAATGGAATATGGAGCAGTTGAAAATTGCCCTTTATTATTATCGAAAAATCATCTTCAGCTATGAAGTCCACTTCTCAATGTGTCCAAAAAAAGTTGCTGTCTGGTGAGGATCTTGGGCGTCATAGACTCATATTGCTTTGAGAACGACCATCACTCTCAACGGCAAACACTATGATTCTGTGACTTACCATCTTGGATTCAATAGGCTGACGCTACGTGACGCATATGTCATGAAACACTAGTTTTCCGCAAGAGAGATTTAAAGGCATGGTCATCTCACGAGATCGTGTGCAATTTCCTGATATCGCAGGTGTATGAGAATAAATCTCAAGCCATAGCAGCCTTCCTAACCAACTTTTCACGTGCCATCGGTCAAATTCAACATGATTTAAGGACATATTGGACACGGTCTATGCTAAGAAGCCTTGGCGGATATTTGAACGATGTTATGTTCAATATATAAAGGCATCAATATGTCTTTCAAGCGAACAAGAAATGTCGATGATATCTCTCACACATACATAATGGAACATTACAACCCTTCAGTGAGGATTACAACCTAGCTTCTCACAACACTTGTGTTGTGTGTGTAAATTTTGTACATAAAGTGGCAGGGAACCTGCAGTTTAAAGTCGACTCTGAATGACGAATTTCTCTGGGAAACTTTTCATGTCAATTTTTATTTACTCTCGGAGTTTTTGCCAGGAATCTGTTGAGAAAAAGTGGACGAAGAAATATTTTTTCTTATTTCGTTTTGGTGGGGACATGTCTGCTCTGCGGTTTGAAGCCTCACGTCAATATGCCACACCAATACCATACACTACTACTATACTGCGCGGCTTATTCTGATAGCCTCAGTTAAATTGAATACTTATCACTTGTTTTACAGGGAGGCTCAATCTCGTTGGCAGCGAAAGGGTACGAGTAATATTGCTAGTCGCTCCTGTATAAGAGGAGGACCTACTCCCTTCTATTTTGAAATCACTTTGCCATTCATCGTACAATTGCGATGTTCACGGGCCACTGTTGTTTTTTAGCCATACCGAAATACTTCTGCAGGCAAATTACTTCTGCAGGTAAATGACTTCTGCAAGAGCTGTGTATCTTTTGTTTTTGTAGGTATACCGAAGGACTTGCCAAATGGCTTCTGCAGGCAAATGACTTCTGCAGGTAAATGACTTCTGCAAGAGCTGTGTATCTGCAGAGTATGATTAGACTGTCGTCTCACTTTCCTAACGTTCTTACCCAAGCTTTTTAATAAAAAGATTGTTTCAAAAGCAAGATTACAGTTTGAAGCGTGGCCTTACATCAATAACCCAAAGTTGGTAGTGCGTTGATCTATAGCGGCTACTACGTCTACGTAGTCTACGGCTACGACTAATAAAACTTGTTTAAAATATAAGAAAAAGTTTTAAATTTTTCTATTAAATTTTCCAATCTACTAAGTAAACAATGATTGAGAAATTTTAATGCCAAACTCTTTTAGTCTAGAACTTGACACGTTCGCTGTTATTGGTAAAAAGTCATCTACGTAGTCTACGGCTACTAGAACTTTAATAAAACTTGTTTAAATTTTCCAATCAAATACTCAGTAACAATGATTAAGAAATTTTTCTTTTTTTTTTCTTTTAGTCTAGAACTTGACACGTCCGCTGTTATTGGTAAAAGTCTAGAACTTTAATAAAACTGTTTCAAATATAAGATAAGTTTCCAGTTTTTATTAAATTTTCCAATCAAATATTAAGTAAACAATGATTGAGAAATTTTAATGCCAAATTCTTTTAGTCTAGAACTTGACACATCCGCTGTTATTGGTAAAATGAAAGAAACTCCATGTGCATGTTTTGTTAAAGGATTGGAAAAAGACATATAATTACCGTTTCTTTCTTTTAATAAGTAGAATAGCGAAAGGAAATCTTTTTGCTACATGAAGTTCTAGGGGAGAGAGAGTAAAAATATTACATTTCGAAATTTATTGCCTTTGAAAAACATTATGTATTCTGCAGTTTCAGCAGAATTATTTGAATTTCTGTGTAATGGCGCCTCCCAGCCATAATTATTATGAAATGCCAGACATTATTGCCAATTGCCATAATTAAAGCCATAAAGAATAAACAAATAAATTCGATAATCTGGATAATGCGCTGCGTGTAATTATTGTTTTACTCGAGTTAAAGATATTAATTTTTATTTTTTTTCTTTTTTTTTTTTATCGAATTCTTCTTTCATTTTCCTTTTTTTAATAAATTTTTCTTCTCTGTTTCTTGCAGTTACCAGAGCCATATCAGTTTCATATCATAATTGAAAAAAACAAAAAAGTCGCTTACAGCAGGCAGGAGAGGAAAAAAGCATCCAGCAGCAGCAGCAGAAACACCTGCAAAATTAAAAATGCAAAGAGAAGAAAACGTACAGAAAGGAATTCAATTGAAACTGCTTTTTTAATGTGTGAATGAAACGGAATTATCTTTCTCACTCTTTCCCTCCCTCCTAGTCTAGTATTCACATTAAGTTGATGAAAAATTTCGTCTTCTTTGCAATTATTATTAAAGGAAGTGAAAAACAAATTAAAATAAACACAAGAAAAACACATAAAGAAAGAGAAAAAAAAGAGAAAAAAGTGAAGAATAAGAAAAGAACGTTAAGAATTTCTTCCTTTCTTACTTTCTTCCGTAACAATAAAGAGAAGACAGCAAACAGCTGCCTAAGAACTGGTGCGGCAAAAGCATTGCTTTGTAGAAGCTGGGGTAGGTGCACGGGGTAGATTGTGTTAAACAAGTTGATTGTTAAGAAACAATAAAATGAAGTGCTATAAATGTCATATCTTAATGCCAACAACTTGGCGCAATTGTTGTTGTAGTTATTGTTTAAAAACAACAACACCAACTACATTATCATCATCATCATCATCGTACACACCAGCATCAACAGCATCACTAATGTTCTCAACGTCTTTGCCTAAGAAAACAAAGGCAAAAGCAAATGCTAAAAAGCGGACTCGTACATTAACACCTTTAGCCAGGAACAACAATAACAACAACAATACCAATACTACCTTTAGCAGCATATTAATGTTGTTTTTATTTTTATTGTTACCAACACAATATGCATTAGCACGTCTCCACTCTTCCTCAGCAGCATTGCATGGCCTGGGATCGCCTGGCGCTGTTAGCATGGGTGGCGTTGGCATTGCTGGCGTTGGTGGTGGTGTTGGAGTCAACGTTGGAGTAAAAGGCTTGGGTTCCGGTATGGGTGGCGGTTCATTATCCTCTAAAGATGCACACGGTAAGTCGATGTTAGTTTTTAAGTTTGTTTTTTTCTTTCTTTCTTTTCCTTTTTTTCCTTTTGTTTAAAACTTTATTTTTTCTTTTTTAAATAAATTTTAAAAGTTCCATCTGCTAGCAAAGCAAACGTTTATGTTGTGGAAAGCAACGTGTTGGCTAAAGACAGTAGTTGCCTTTAAGGTTAGAGAAAGTAAAAAAAATCCATGGCGACAGTGTATGTTGCTTGTCTCATATGGCAACAACAGCTGTTAATACTATCGACGACATCACCTTATTCAACCTCGATATCGTATTCCTTTATACAAATAGAGAATGTAGGGGTATTAGAATCAAAACTAGACATTCCTTGACCTATGCTCCTGAGGTTCACACCAAATTTACCCAAAAGTTCCCAGAGAATTTCAGGCAGAAAAGTCCGAAGTACCGCATTCTAATAATCCTCTTCTAATTCATGCAAACAAGACGACTACGTCCAGTGACTTCAGCAAAATTCCACAATTTCTTCGCTTACAAGTACCTACTTACTAGGATATAGGAGCCCTAGATACAATAGAATGAGGAAGGAGTGGCCGCTTTGTTCAATCACGGTTCACTTAGGCATTCACCTTAGTTTAGTATGTAATGTGTTGGCTTATTAGTCGTACAGCCATGCTTCTGCAGCAAAACGAAATAAAAAAAAAATATTTCCTTGGCAACATCCTCTCATTAGATTCCTGGTAAAAACTCTGAGAATAAATAAAAATTGCCATGAAAAGTTTCTCAAAAAACTGCCGTTCGGAGTCGACATTAAACTGTAAGACCCAGCCACTCATATATAAAAAATTAACACATACAACAAAAGTGGTGTGAGAAGCTAGGTCGTAGACTGAAGTGTTGAAATCACCAATTTTGTATGTATTTCACTGGTTACAAGTAGTGGCCCGCCTGTTATGTCACATAAAATTATGCTTCAAACCTAGCTGACAACCTAAACAGAATAGCAACCTAAAGCAGCAATTTCTTTTGCAAATTCGCTTATAAAGGACATACGTATTCATAACCAACTGCACACAATTCGAATTGCTTGTCGCTGATGGAGGCTGTTTATGGAAATTTTATTCTAGAACTTTAGAATTGCATCTGAAGACTACTTTGTACAACAACTGTTCAAAATTTATCACAAGAAAAATTCTAATTTCAGCCATTCTTGCATTCTTGTCTATGCAAAAATGTTTGGCCCTTGGATCATTTAAAGTTTTCATGACAACCGCTCATAACTAGAGTTCTTATTGCCCTTTTTTACATGTCGACAGGCGCAGTCAGGATTGCGCCCTAGATGCTCTAATTGGAGAGCGTCTGAAATGCTTTATTTTTCCATGAATATGGCGCTCAAAATAAAGCTGAATTTGAACGATAACAGGAATTATGTTGGTTTTGATCATTGTGCTTTGTGGCGGGCACAGGGACACATTGTCTTCGGCGACCAGTTCACATCACTTCCATGTTGAATTGATCATACCAGCAAAGTATCCAATGCGGCATGAGATAGGCATTTGATAGGTAGCAAGCCTTGTTGTATTCCAATCTTTTGTGTACAAATCAGGCCAAAAGAAGTTGATAATAATCGACCTAAAGTGCTCGCCATTGACAGCGATGGTCTCGCCAATGTCGTTCTCAAAAAATTATCGATCGATGCCAGTGATATTTTCGGAATGCTTAATAAGTTCTTGAGTGTTATGTGAATTGACAAATTTCTTAGAACAGCGTTGTGTCCAGGATTCATTAATTCATAAATCTCTATTGTAAGCCATGACGGCTGAGGTTAGTAGGGGTCTCTGGACTATGAAACAGTGGCTTGAATCGGATACTGCTCACAACAAGATACGAAAGGAATTTTAAACTGTCAGGAGCAGTGACTACATGACACCGCGATACGACTTCTCAATGAGAATTATGAGGACAGGAGGAATGATACGAGACACCTCGTAAGAGACTTTGTACAAATTTACACTAATGGGTCTACTTTGAAAGGAAGGGTTGGATATAAAATCGATCGAAATATCCCGGTTTATAAGTCTATCGAATCACTGCAGCGTCTTTCAGGCGGTTGCCAATACAAGCTGCGGTAAGACAAAATGGGTCCAAGAAGGAAATTATCATACTTTGTGATATCCGGCAACTATCAGATCACTGGATTCAAATGTGTGAACTCCAAGACGATGTAAAAATGTCGCAGATATCTTAACGAGGCAGTGTATCCATATGATGTTCATATCACATGGATACCAGGACACAAGGATATACCGGATAACTGAAGAGCGGACGAACAGTCCAGATGGTGTGCAATTCTCGAGCTTTCTGATGAATTCTTGACGTTGAAAATTCCTATGGGAACCCTCAAGCTTATATTTGATAATGCGATCGTGGGATACGGCAACAATAAGTGAGCGGCTTCGGTCACAGGCAGAACAGCTTAGAAAATCTGAGAAGGCTGGCTGATGTTCACGACTACTCTGATTAAACTACAAAGAAGAAAACTCAGTATTGTTGTTGGGGTTATTACAGCGCAACGCTTTATGAGCATGCATGCGAGACTTATTGGTCTTGGATATCTGATGAGTGATTGCTGTAGAAGCTGAGAAGGAGATGAGGAGGAAGATGAGACAATTCTTCACCTACTGTATACATTCCCGGCACTATGTCTAAGGAGAAAGTGGCATTTGGGTGCCTACTGCATGGAGTAGTATATGGATCAACTGTCATTCATTAATATTGACAGTCTGAGTCGCATCATTGAAAGTGGTTCCGGAACTAGATTAAAATGGAAAGCTGTGGTATCACAATGCCTAAGTCCATTCATACTCCTAGAGTGGATAGCCACTTCTATCTATTTACCTACCTATACTTGATTAAGATATTGTTTAAACCAAGAGTCAATCAAATAAAGGCGTGGCAAAGTTAATCGTTTTAGTTAGGGTGCTATGCTATCCTCAAAGCTTTCTGCTAGAAGTATGGTTAGAGGAGATCAGCTTAAGCAACATTTACTAACTTCTGAGTAGAATTGTAAATTCTTTCTAACGATGTGCCACTGTCACATACATTTCATTATATTATCTTGTCTACACAGCTCATTCACGCCTTCTAAGTCTCATGATTTTTTTTTTTTCACAACACTCTTCTCTGGAGTTCTAAATTCTTTTTTGTGTACAAACGCTTTACATATTTTTGTTGAATAAATAGTGGAGTGGAGTGGAGAATTTTTAACACTTTTCAGCTGCTGTTAGTTTTTATTTGTGGTTTCACTAAAACGAATAG
>QOCX01002349.1:0-22949 GCA_005959815.1 Sarcophaga bullata | reverse complement strand
AAGACTTTCTTTTTGTGCTCTTTTTTTCGGTTTTTGTTCTGATTTCTTGTCATGATTATGAGAGGCGAAAGCTCTCTCTTTCTCTCTCTCTCTTCTCTTTTTGAGATGACATTATTATGAATTATAAACGTCAACACAAGCAAACACGTACCTAACTTGCAGGCTTTCATGCGAAATACAAGAAAAGAAAAAGGAACAAAAAGGATTCTTTTTTTAAATTAAAAGAAAAATCAAAAGAAAAGCCATTTCAATGGCTTAAATTTAATTAGAAGCCAAAGGCCAAACTATTATTGCTTGTACTGTACAATATAAAAGCATATGAACACAGTACAGGCGACAAAGCGTTTGATTACAAATCCTAGTATCTTGGATTCGAATACAGCAGAAGGGAGGCAATTTTCCACATAAAAAAAGATTCGGAGGCTTCATTCCCATTTCCTCAAATAACTATCCTAACTGAAGGGTTGTAATCAGCAATTATGTTGCGCGTATTTTTTAAGTCCTGGCCTCTATACCTTCTTTTGTTGATATTTTTAAAAATTTTAAGCATCCTACGGTCTTTGAAATTTTTTGATAAATTTGCTTAATATTTATCAAATAAACAATCCCATTACTGTTTGCCTTAAATTCTCCACAGCTACACTAGCCACTTACATAGAGGTAAATAAGAGCTACATAGGATGGCTTTTTTGGTGTATAAGTTTAGCCTGAAACCCAACCCAAATCCCTAGGACATTACAACCATATTGTTAGCCTTTTCAGTAACTCCACTCACTTTGATCATTTCCTGTTGAATACAGAGAGAGAGAGAGAGAGAGAGAGAGAGAGGAAATTTTGTTATTTTTCTTCTTATTTTTTCTTTCTCTATTTTTTGTTATTCCTTTAACAAGAGAAAGCTTTAAAATATAAATGTAAAGATTCATTCCACTCACTGCCTTATCCTTTTTTTTCTTCTTTTTTGGCTTGTTTTTTCAAGTTCGTTAACAACGTTTGCTTTGGTTTGCTATGCCATAAACGTATGGGTGTGTGTGTGTGTCTCTCATTTTGTTAGCTTAGGACCATAGACATCGTCATCCACATCCACATCCACATCCACATCATCATCATCATCATCATTCTCATTTCTAAAGTGTATGATATACAGAGCTGGAGAGGAAGTTTCTTTAGAAACAAAATTCTTTAAAAAAATAAGCTACTCAGTCGCTTTAAATAGGATTAATTTATGATTCTTTTTTCTCTCTGGTTGGGTTTTCTTTTCTCTTCTCTCTTTTTGTGTTAAGCTTGTATTGTATTATTCTTTCTTGTTCTATTTTTAAATATTATTTGAGAGTTTTTTTTTTTTTTGTTTAAAAGCAAGCAGGTTTATTAATAAGTGAGAACATTAAAATTGGAAGGAAGAAAATTTAAAAGGGCACTTAAACGGAAATTGTAAGGAATGCATTACAATCACAATCAATTTTTGGGCACATACGGAGTGCTTCTAAAAAAGTCAACCTATAAGAGAATCAATGAAATTTTAGGAAAATCTTCTTTTTTCTTAACAAATCCACTTACTTTGCTTTAGTCAAGACAACAACCTAGCTTCTCATACCACCCATTCTGTCGCGGGATCTACAGTTTAAAATTGATTCCGAACGTCTGATTTTTGAGGAACTTTTCATGGCAAAAGTTATTTACTCTCAGAGGTTTTACTAGAACACTGCGAAGGGGATGTTGCCGAAAGAAATTTTTTTTGGCTTAAACAGCGAGTGCCCGCTGTTGCAATATGCCAACCCAATACCTACTAAACTACGACGACTACAGAAGTGCCATATACTCAGTTTCAATCGGTTAACCGTATAGCGGCACCTCAAATTTAAGATCAACTCCGAACAACAGATTTTCAAGAAACTTTTCATGGCAATTTTTTTTACTCTTTCGAGTTTTTGACTGAGGACTGTTGAGGAGAAGTGGCCAAAGGAAAAATTTTCTTTGTATTTCGTTCTGTTCGAAATGTCTAAGCATTTTCAGGATAAATGCCCGTCTTTAATTCTTTTCAATAAAAGTTATCCTAAGCGCATGCCACAAAAAACAATTGTCAAGACCCTGTCTACAGTAGGTACTTTGGGTGTTTGTTACCTTGAGACTCAATTATGCTCTTAGTGTTCCTATGTCTCCATCTTATATGCTTAATAATACGTTCAAAATATTGCTTCAAATTTGAAATTTTAATGCACAGCTATTTCGAACTTTAAAAGTCTTCATTTGCCTCATTGAAACCCATTAAAACGTTCAACGATTACCCTAATTTTCCTGATTAAAATCCATTAAAATGGCAGCTTCTCTGAAAGAGAAGAGTATCAACAACGAAGTTAGATAGGTCAGTTAAAGCCATCTATTGTTGGGATAAAGTAAGCAAGATTGCTCATCACTACATCCAAAAGAATTAACCACAATATTCCATAAAGAAGATAATTTGTATGAAGCGATAGGTGGCAACCCTAATACTATAGAACTTGACAAAGTACTTTAATCGCCCATTTATAGGGAAAACCTGATTAATGAAACTGAAATATATCACAGAATAAAGAGAGCATAACTGGTAATTACAACCCTTTAGCCAGGATTACAACCTAGCTTCTCGCGCCACACATGTTGTGTGTGTTAGTTTAATTCATGAGTAACTTAGGTTAGGTGAGCGGGTAGATTGCCATTCACAGGCAAGTTCACTCGGTGGTCTATGTGGCCCATTGTGTTACCAAGAGTAACATTCATCAGTAGTGGAACCAATAGTTTAACGTCGTCTGAGGACGACAGATTTAATAAGCATTTCATGGCATTTGTATTTAGTCTTTGAGTTTTTCCCAGAAGGTTGTTGAGAGAAAGTCACAGAAATGAATAGTTTTTCGTATTTCGTTTTGCTTGAGATGCCTTAGCGGAGTTTAAAACCTTCACACTTGTGCCAATGTTGAGCGCGTTACTAAATTTATTTCTTTTGTTTCACTGAATAAAATAGGGTGCCTTGCACTTCTACCGGCCATATGAATAGCCATCAATTTGAAAAAGACCCTCAAAGAATAAAAAAATGTCATCCTTGTATTCATCTCTGACTTACTGTTTGTCTCATGCCGTATGTACAATAATCCTGGTTATTAGCGTTGTTTTTTTGCCATGCTACGAATACTCCTAAAAGGACAATTTTTTTTTTGTTGGAAGCTGTTGCCTTATGCTTCTTTTTTATCGTTTTTGTGTTTTGGATGCTAATGTAAGGATATGAAAGGATATTTTTTCTGAGGGCGCTATTTATTTTGTCTGCGGGTAACATTCATTTCGTTTCATTATCAGTAGCTCTTTAACTGTATGGTTTTACAACTACTGTGTTAGTAATTTAGTGGAAAAAAGGACATTCGTTGATTTGTTTGTCCTTTTTTTCTTATGTTTTATCCTTTTGTTTATAAACCAGCATCGTATGTGAGTAAATTTTTGTTCATATAATAAGAAGGAGAGGAGAGTGAAACGGAGAGAGAGCGAAGAAGAGAGGGCAAATGTCATTTAAATGATGAAAGAAATCTAAAGTTAAGGGTCTTAACGGGAAGTCCTTATTTTTCTCCTTTTTAAGTCTCTCTCTCTCTCTCCTGTGGTAATTTCCAAGTTATAATGGCAAATTATATTCTTCTGCTTGCATGGTTTCCTTTTGGATTTAAATATCCTTTTTGAGGTGAGTTAATAAGGGTGTTTCGTTCTTTAATGGCAGCAGGTTGTTAAAGCTTCAAATAATAATGCTGAGGTTACGCGAAAACTTTATTGCCACCATATGGTGTTCTTCCTTACCTGCTTGTTAATATCAAATTGATGAGGATTTGCTTGTAAATCGTTTGCATATGTATGTACGTAAGGAGCACATATTTTTTTTATTGCTTTAAACGATATCTTAATAGGGTATAGGGAATGCATTGCTATTGAGATGTTATTTTCAGGGTTACAATAGCATTTTCTAAATGGAGTGGCCATTAATTATTTCAATACACAAGAGTCCCCTTTTAATAACTTCTTTCCTTTATTAAATTCTATTGTAAATGAGGCCACAAAATTTATTATTCACAAATCTTTTATCAAAGAAAAAAAGAAAAGAAAAGAAAAGAAAGAAGAAAACACAATCAAGTCACTAAACGCCTTGTGGTTATTACCAGTAATTAAGCCGCGATGAAAACGTACACAATTTATTCATCACGCACAATTGTTGTCCTATTATGCTCACAACTACTGCACACCTACAGCACATACAGCCAAGCACACAACACTCAGAGCAACACTTTAGAAACCATTCAAAAAAAACAATGCAGCGGCTGACGGAAACAAAGAACAATTCATGCAGTCTTTAGAGGTTTCACTAGCCAACAAAATAAATTCGAAAAAATGCTGGAAAAAACAACAACAAAAACTTCCAATAATTTTATTGTTAAACATTTATGAGATGAAGGATAAGGGACAAATAAAATGAATGGGATGATGGACGAAGAAGAATAAAAATATAAAATTTTTTTTTATTACATATCTACACACCGCATGTTTGCAAAGTGTTTTACCTAGCGAAAGAAAGAATAGAAAGGTTTGGCAAATATTATAGCGTTTACAACTATACAATACATAGTGTTGTACGATTGATATTTATTAGTGGTTTTTTTGTTCTATTGTTGTTTTGTTTGTTTTGTTGTTGTGTCCAAAAACAACATAAAAAATAAGTTAAAAATTTTGTTTATTTCTTACAAAAGCATCTGCCACCCCCTTAAAATGTAAGAAGTGCGTTTGGGTACTCTACCTCAACAACATGGAATTATGATATTTTGTTTTATTAAGAACTACACGGTGTGACTGTAGAATACGTCTTGTAGAATAATTGTCTTAGAATAACATATTAAGAATATCTTGTGTAGCAATACATGTATTAGAATAAATGTATAGAATACATCTGAAAATATATGTACGAATACCCTAGTGCTAGAATACATGTGTAGAATCAAGTCTAGTACACATGGTGATGAATATCAGCTGTAGCATACATGGTGTAGAAGGCATGTTTCAGAATACCAGTGTGTAGAATACATATGGGTAGAATACAGGTTATAGAATAAATGTGTGTATGACATCTATAGAATACGTCTCGTAGAATATAGATCTGGTAGAATATATGTGTAAGATACATGTGTCAGAAACATTTTATAGAATACATGTGTAGAATATCATAAGTATAATACAGGTATAGCAATCAATGTTTGTAGTGTAATCTAAAGAATAGCGTCTTGAGAAAAATATCTGTTAGAATCATGTGTAGAAACATGTGTAGGGAATAACATTTATAGAATACATGTGTAAATACATGTAGCTAATACAGGTATAGATAGAATGTGTAGTAATGCATCTATTAGAATTAACGTCTGGCCTTGAGACATATCGTGTAGAAATATAGTGTGTAGAATACTGTGGTAGAATAACATTTATAGAATACTGTGTGAGAATACATATAGGTAGAATACAGGGATATAGAAAATGTGTAGTGTACATTCTATAGAAACGTTCTTATAGTACGTCTGTAAGAAAATATCTGTAGAATACATGTGTAGAATACATGTGTAGAATACATTTATAGAATACATGTGTAGAATACATATGTAGAATATGTCTGTAGAATACATCTGTAGAAAACGTCTGTAGAATACATGAGTAGAATACACGTATAGAATAAATGTCTAGAATACATGTGATAGAATACATCTGTAGAAATATCTGTAGTAATAATATGTAGAATACTTGTGTAGAATACTTGTATAGAATAAATGTATAGAATACATCTGAAAAATATGTAGAATACTTTGTGAGAATACATGTGTAGAATACAATTCTAGTATTACATGTGTAGAATAAAGGTAGAATACTTGTATAGAAGGCATGTTTAGAATACATGTGTAGAATACATAAGTAGAATACAGGTATAGAATAAATGTGTAGAATACATGTGTAGAATACATCTATAGAATACGTCTGTAGAATATATCTGTAGAATACATGTGTAGAAAATATCTGTAGAATACATGTGTAGAAAGCATTTGTAGAACACATGTGTAGAAGACATCTGTAGCATACGTCTGTAGAATATATCTGTAGAATACATGTCTAGAATACAATTGTAGAATACACATTTATAATTCATGTGTAGAATACTTGTGTGGAGTAGATATGTAGAACATATATCTAGAATTCATCTGTAGAATACATGTGTAAAATACGTGTATATGTAGCATACATGTGTAGAAAATATATGTAGAATACTTGTGTAAAATATATATGTAGAGTACGTGTGTAGAATACATCTGTAGAATACATGTGCAGAATACATGTGTAGAATACAAGTGCAGAATATATTCGTAGAACACACGTGTAGAATACAATTCAGCTTTTTCAGACGGGCCCATTTTACCTTCCATTTACGCTCATAAGAGCAGAATGCTCGAATAACAGCCTGACTGTTAGGTAGTATTGCTATATACTGCGTTATGTACCTTCTAATCCAGTGTTACCAGGCCATAAATAAACTCTACATACACGTAAAACTTTAAGAATAAGATAAAGCTGCCTTATAGACTCTCTGGAGAATGTAATTTTTTGCTAATAAGGCAACAAAACTGGTTTGATAACAGATAGCGGCAGTGCTAGGGTATTTATTTACTTAAGTAGTCTGTCTGTATTGAAGACTGGTTTGAGAGAACAGGAAGATCCTCACAAGAACTGGGATGCTACTGTGTTGGGTTGTAGTTTTGTGGCATGCTGCTTTGGGCAATAAGATTGGAGATCAATGAGCTCCCAAATAATAGCACAGCGACATACATAGACTTCAGGTTAATAGATTAAGCGATCAGTCGAATAGTGGACACTTTTTGATGAAACTGTAGAATATCCAGGCAATTGTAAAGCAGGCTTAAAATGTATTTTGAATCTCGCAAGGAAATCTATTAAGGCCTCGTGGGTTATTTAACTGGATAGTGTGGTCGTAGGACAACAACTAGTTTCAGTGACACAGGCCCTCCTCTCTCCTATGGTGAAATATGGATGAGCCGAATACAGTCGAATAGATTTAGGGTTTCTGCTTTAGCATGCAGATACCGTAGCCAGGGTCTTAAAGTCATCTGTGGAGTTTTACAGCTGTGTGTATAGTAGAGAATATAAAATAAAATATTTTGTAATGAAAACTTATTTTAATATTTTTCTTTCCTATTTTCACGGTAATTTATATTGAAACATAATTTTACATAATCTCCTGCTTTCGGTAAGTGTTAGAAAAATATTGTGGGTCATCTATTGCGTTAGAACATGGTTTTAGCAAAAATTTTCACTATTTGGCTGAAGAATCCCCGTCCAAACTAACCATAAATATTGATTTAGTGAAGACATAAACCCTGTAAGAACACTAGTTTTCCGGGTTTTATTGTTTTTTTATTTTTAATAAATTTTGATTTCATTTCAAGGCATTCAAAATTCCTCTCCGTCTATCCCAAATACACCTTAATCCAATTGACCCTTATTCCAGTGCATCAAAAACAACAATCTCCGGCTGTGTCTTTCCTCTTTGTTCCTACTGCAACTATGAATGCAACTGTGTTATATTAATGGACCCGTTACTGATAGATTCAGCATGTACAAGTATGAAGGTGGTGGTTTTTCCATTCTAAATGCCAGTGCCATAAGAACTTAAGAAATATAAAATTCAGAAACATTGGTGCGTGTTGTGTATTATCATGTTCAACATCATTGCACCTCCTTAGCTTATCGTCCAAAAGTGAGCAATTTGTACTCAACACCACACTCCAACCTTTGTCCTTAAAAACACAGCCACTTCCATGCAATTATAAGTGGCATTGGATAACTGTTGACAATGTGTACGTGCGGTAATCTCGTCTCTCAATAGATTTATTGTGTTTTAAGTGGCACACACATTGTATTATCACCAGGTAGAACAGCAGCAACAGCAACACCATAAACAATTTATATGCTGGTGTTGTGTGTGTATATTTTTTACGGCATTATCATTTGAAACCATTATGAGTCATTATGAAACAGAAGAGGAAAAGAATGATTCAGTTTTCAGTTTCTTAATGCATCAGGTCATTGCTATAAATGCCACTTGCAACTCATTGTGTTGCATGTATCATGTGTTTGAAGGTGTGTGAGAGAGAGAGAGAGGGAGAGATTGCGGGGCCTTTTATTTGTGATCTATTTATGGAATTTATTTAAAAATAAAATTAAAAACACAAAACATTTCATTGAAATTAAATAAATTGGAAAATATTTTAAAGAATATTCACGTTGCAACGTGAAGGTATATAGTGGGGTATGCGAAAGGGAGGAACTTTTTTAATTTTTATTTAAAAAGTAGAACAAAAAGATGATTTATTTCTGAGTATTTAGATTTACAGCATTCAAAAGCATGTCAAAAGAAAATTAAGAAACTGGAAAGCCATTTAAAAATCGACATGTAACACTCTACACCCCACAAAGAGGGCGGATTATCGTGACATTTTAGTTCAAAGCATCTTTACAGCAAATGTTGTCCTTCTTTTGTTAACAGACATCTGTCACTGGCATACATGCATGCACAATTGGTCATTACCATGCTTTAGCTACTATTACACTCCAGTTTCTCACACCACATATATTGTGTGTGTGTTAATTTTATACTGGAGTGGCACAGCCTACAGTTTAAAGTCGTCTCCGAACGACAGATTGTTTGAGAAACTTTTCATGGCAAATTTTTTTATTTACTCTCAGAGCTTTTGCCAGAAATCTTGAGAGGAAGTCGCCGTAGAAATATTTAATTTCATATTTCAGTTTTGTTGGAGATGTCTGAGCTGGGATTTTGAACTGTGGCTTCATGTCTAATAAGCCAACACACTACCTACTAGACCACAGTGTTGTTCGCATTCCTAAATTGTGGATTTGATGTTGACTACTCCATTCAATTATTCTCCAAAATTATATTCACGATTCAGTTGATTTGGAAATTAAAATTATTAAGCCTACCGCACGCCCCCCTTTAAATGTCAGTTGACTCCTGTAAAAATTTAACGAAGCTGCTTCATCAAGTTTGTGCTTGATAAACGAACAATGAAGGTGTGCACACTTGTGCAGTTTCCATGGCAAGAATGCTTGAAATACGTTAGAAATTTCTTAGTTACCCTGTACTCCGTTCTTCCCTAGTATGTTGGAGCTTGATCAGTACAGGGACTGCATTTTCTTGGGACGTAACAATGGGCCACTATGCGTGCTCAAGTGAGATTTTGGTATCAAAGCTACCAGTCCAACCTACCCTGTACTTCGGATTGAATCCTGGCTCAAGTGTGGTTTCTCTTGATACCACAATCTTTCTTCTCCCCAAAAATAAAGCAATTGAACCATTTCCTTGACAGATTAGTGATGTGATCTGCAGTGTAGGAGCCCATATATTTCGCATTATCAACGACTTAATGCTGGGCATGTATCCAATAGATGAAGAACAGTTTCCTTCTCGTCCTTTTTTTCTACAATTTCTGCAGGAACCATTGGTCACATGGCCAAAATTAATGTGTGTTTATTGATTAACTATCCTGTATATCCCGTAATGACCTTGACAACAAAACTATTTTGCATTCTTTGATGTTTAAGTAAACTTTACATGTGCATCCTTTACCAGGACAGAATGACAGCATTATCTTGCTCAAAATTGAAGCTGTACACAGCTTACGCACGCATACATAATTGGTCATTATAACATTCAGCTAGGATTACGACCTAACTTCTCACACGACTTATATTGTGAGTGTTAATTTTTATGCAGGAGTGGAAGGACCTACAGTTTAAAGATGTCTTCGGACGACAGATTTTTTGAGAAACTTTTCATGGCAAATTTTTTTATTTACTCTCAGAGCTTTTGCCAGAAAATAGCTGAGAGGAGATCGCGAGAATCTATCACTCCATTGTAAATCTAAAGCTCAACGCAGAATTCTATGATTATCACGTAACTACCTAGTCAATCCTGCAGATATGGGGCACTAATATGAAGCCCGATTAAAGTACTCGATGGTGCGGTTGTGGACTGCCTCAGAGTATATAAGAGAGTATATAAGAACTCTGAGCTATAACAACCAACTGGCTACCAGAAGGTATGGTCTCCCTTACATATCCATCCCACGGGACTCCACGGTAACCTATCCACCCCTTGGATGATGTGAAATGAAAATTTCTTAAAAAATTTTTGTTAAATCGTTACTTCAAGAATCCATATTTAATTTAGAATTTCGAAAACATTATTGATTTTATTTAAAGCAACTTTAAATTTCTAAAACGTCAAATAAAACAATACCAGTGTGATGACTTTATTAAAAACCTTGGAATATGTTTGCGTTTCCTTTCTGTCAGTACTTCTGTTCTGTTCTATTTTTCATTTACACTCGAATAACAACACACAGAGAGAGAGAGAGAGACAGAGACAGAGAGAATTGGAAGTAAATTTAGACACAAAATTTGTTGTTGTTTGTTTACAAATCGTTAAAGCAGCACTATTGACCAAACCAAACCAATCCAATGGCCAGCAGGCGAGTAGAGAGAGAAAAGAAAACAAAAGAAAAAAAAAATAAAAATCCAATAAATAAATAAAAACATAAGGAAACAACAACAAAAAAATAAAGTCAAATAAATATAAAAAGAAAAAATGTCAATATGGCAGTATGACCAAATAACTAACATCCGTTAAAGTGTGTGTTTCCGGTATCCGGTTGTGTCATGCTGTTAAAGCAACACATACTTCTGATAAGTGTTGGAATGTATGAAGATTTGTTTTTTGTTTTTATTGTTATTCGAAATAGAAATAGACCAGAACCAGAAACATTAAGGATAATCACAGTTTTAGTTTTAAACGTCCAAGAAATTATAAAAAAAAGAAGATTTGTTTACCCTACGTAAACAAATAAATAAATTCCCATCACTGGGTGTTTCCACAGATATTTTCCTTGAAACTTCCTTTTTTTATTTATTTCCCTTATTTTCCTTCAATTCCATTTCTATTGTTTTTGGTTTTTCTTCTATTTGGCAGTGGCAAGAATGAAAATGTTTGTTTATCGTTTCGTTTTCCTTAGACAGGCAACAAGAATAAGTGGATTTTGCAACACCAACACTCCACTCACAATAGAGCCAAAGAGAGGAAAAGTAGTACAAACCATTATTAGTTGTGTATTTAAGCATGTAGTGGAGGTTAGTTTTTGTGGTAAATCTTTACACATACAGTGGATAACAAAATTGTTCCAACTAAAGATTGTTGCATTGGCTATGGCTTGATCATGGTATTACCAAGGGACTCAGCTGTACTAGCTGGGTCGAGTATCAATATAAAAATAAGTCTCATTATGACTCATCACATTTCGCCCTAGTCTAGGCGTTAGGCCACGGTTCAATCCTCAGGTCAGATATCTCCAACAAAACGAATTAAGAAAAAATATTCCTTCGGCGTCTTCCTCTCCTCAGATTCCAGGCAAAAATTCTGAGTGTAAAATAAAAAATTGCCATGAAAAGTTTCTTCAAAACCAAACATTCAGAGTCGTCTTAAAACTGTAGGTCCCGCCACTCGTGTATAAAATGAACACACCCAACATATGTAGTGTGAGAAGCTAGCTAGGTTTTAATCCTAACTTAATGTCCTTAAATAATCCTAACTTATGTAATAGAGGCTGTCCATCCAAGATAATTGGAAGTACACACTTAGACCTCAAAGGGCCCATTGTGTTAATCCTAACTTAAGTAAGTTAAGATTGTAAGCGGTGGCTAACACCAGGAAAAGCTTCGTCAGTAGCACATTATGCAGCCTGAGTGATAGCATGAAAATGCACTTCGATTGAAGCTAACAGTGTTGCCAGACCGTTGGTTTCAAAACCATTATGAAAAAAGCGATTCAAAGTCGCTGTAGTGTAGTGGATAGTTCGCTGACTTACTATACGCTGGTTTTTAGCTTAAACCACAGCTCAGACATCTCAAGCAATACAAATACGAAAAAAATTTACCATCTGGAGTCTTGTGGCAAAAACTCTTAGAGTAAATAAAATTAACCTCAAAAGTCTCTCAAAAATTTGACGTTCGCAGTCGACTTTAAACTGTAGGTCCCGTCGAAGTGGTAGCTTTGATTACCAAACCCCACTTGAGCACGTATAGCGGGCCGTTGTGATGTCACAGGGAAGAGCAGTCCCTGTACTGACCGAATTCCACCGAACTAGGGAAGAATTGGGTTAGGCTACACAAGGGTCCCAAGACTCATGGTTAAAATTAAAAAAAGAAAAACAACAGCGGTAGAGCGCCTTAGCTCCCGTATATAAAAATGCCAAAGGATCCTTAAAGCATGTATTAAAGTGTGTTTGTTTATTCGTTTACATCTGAGATTTTTTATATTTTAACCTTTCCCCTTTCTGGTATTGTCAAAATACTTGGCGTTGAAAAATAATTACGCATGAAGTGAGCTGTTGTTTGCTTATTGATGTTTCTTTTCTGTTGTGGTACAGTATACTCTACACTATTAATGGGCCTAATACGTTAAGCATTGAGTAGGAAACAGTAAAAATTCAAAGAGAAATTTGTGCCTCTTTTGTGCAAGTTTTCACAAATTCTTGGGTTTGAGTCTTTGATAAAATAGTAAGTGAAACCATCACTCGATCAGTTAAACAACAAAAAATTGCTATTTTACCAGATCTACTGCTCCTAGCCGTAAGCCAGGCTTTTAAGGAATTTAATACGAAGCAAAAAATTTCTCTGTGATCCAGTTTTACAAAAAGTCTTATCATCCAGGACCTTAAATGCTAGGCTTTATTGGCTTCTAATGATAAGTCGTTTGTAAAACATGTACTTCGTAGTCGCTGTTAGCTCTCTGTATGCAATCCTTTTGTGTTTTTTAAAGGAACCATAAATAAAATATTTCGTATTTCTATATACTTTCTCTCTTCATGCCTTTATAAACTTACTTGCTTTCTCTTTCACTTTCTCTCTCTCTCTCTGTCTTACTCCAACCATCTACACTCTCTTTTGTGTTGGTGCTGTTGCAATATCCTGTAGATTCTGGAAAGAAATGAACAACTTAAGGAAATAAAAATATTGCGCTTACACTCCTTACTAGCACACACATTCACTCAAGACATACACACATACATATGCACTACACACATATAAGGAAAAAGGATTTCTTTTTCAATTTTTTTTTTATTTTTTGTTTGTACGCTTACTCTACTTTACATTCGTTGTTATTGTTTGGCTGAAAGGTGTTTTGCCAGGCAATAAATGTGACGAACTGTTCTGGATACGAACTGTTACTGGATGCAGGGCAAGGAAATAAGGAGTGTGTGAGATGAGAGCAAAGGAAAGCGTATATAAATTTTATATTTATCAAGTGTAACGTAATAAATTCAGTTGCAGGGAATTGTGTGAAATGATCACGAGCGTGTAGCAATTATTTGAAAGCTTAAATGCTCACTTAGAAAAGAGGCAGGAGGGGGAAAAGAAAAATAATGAAATATTGTGAAGAAATTAAGCTTTTAAGACAATTAAACTCGAATAAAAATGTTATTCAATTGATTATAAAAGCAAGCTTAACATGACTTGAACAAAATTTGTACAAATCAACTGATTCCCAGTACTGACTATCGTTTGCCATGAATTTTTCTTTTATGTTTCTGGCAACGTAGGGATTTCTCATCAAAAAAATTACTCGTAGTTTTACATACAAAACTGAATGAAAATCGCCGTAGTCTAGTGGGTAATGAATTGTCTTATTAGAAGTGGACAACGGTTCAAACCGCCGATCAGACATATCCAACAAAACGAAATTTCTTAGCGACTTTCGCTCAGCAGATTTCTGTCAAAAATACTCTGAAAGCAAATGAAATTGCCATGAAAAAGTAACTCAAAAATCTGTGGTTCGCCTTGGTTCAATCCACTGGTCAGACATTTTCAACAGAACGTAATATGAAAAAACATTTCTCTAGCGACCTCCTGTCAGCAGGACTGTGGTAGTAACTAAAAATTGCCATGAAAAAGCTTCTCAAAAATCTGTCGTTCGGAATCGACTTTAAACTGTAGGTCCTGCCACTCATGTATGAAATTAACACACACAACAAAAGTGATGTGAGAAATAAGGTTGTAATCCTGACTAAAGGGTTATTATGACCAATTATGTTTGTAAGTACGTATGTGCTTGATTGAAACAAGTTATTGTTCGTAGAAGCAATCTGTACAACAAATAGTTTTCTTTACTGCTGTTGCAACGTAACGAGCCTTATCGTGATAAGTTCAAATTCGAATGCTGGCTAGCTCTTCTGGCAAAAAACTGTGAAAGCATAATCAAATTCCAAAGAAAAGTTTCTCAAATTTTTTATTCAAAACCGATATTAAACTGTAGGTTCGATCGCTCTTAGATAAAGCTGAAACACTCTCAAGAGAAATGGTGTCCGAAATTAGGTTGTAGTCCTGGCTAAAGGGTTGTAATATTCAATTTAGTAAGCAATTGTTTGGATACCGGCAAAATCAAAGAATTGGGGGGCCAATATCGAAAAGCAGTAGTCAAAGTACTTTACCCTGTTGCCTGTCTTTCTTTACAGGACATTTTTTTCCATTGCTGTCCTGCTGTTATGCAATATCTGGATGGGAAGTATGAATTTGTCTGGTATTTCTCTGCACTGTAGTGTCATATTTACAGCATTCTGTTTAAGGTTACCGTAGGTTCCATGGAAATTCATGAAGTTTAAGTATAGTGACACTAGACTCTGTTATCCAATGACTTGTAGAGTGTTAGCGTGGTCAAGAAGGGGTAGATGCCCTAGGCAACAATCCAGCCTGTTTATTTCGTTGATTTTAAAACAAAAACTTCCAATTTCTGATCTTTTACTTGCTTTAACAGAAACCACATATTTTGTAATTCCACTTCGTATTTTTTTTTTTTTTTTGTTTAAATCCCCATCAAGTCTTAAATAATTTCTAAAAACTTATTGTAAGTTCTATACGTATAAGTAAGTACATCTATGTGTGTGTGTGGTGTGTGTGCGTGTAAATGTATATTTTTTGCTCTCTGTCACTTGTGGTTTAGCAATTTAACAATTGATTACACAACAAATATGTCAAGTTATTGTAATCATATTTCTCTCTTTCTCTCTCTCTCTCTCTCCTTACATTTTAATCTTTCATTTACGTTTATTACTACGTTTTATTTATTTCTGTTCTTCTTCTTCTTCTTCTTCTTTTTATCTATTGTTCAATTTAATTTTTTGTTGCACAATACAAAACAGGCATTGAAAAATATATTCTCCGTCTATGACAGCAGGTACAACGAATGAATGAATGAAAGCAAGCAAAAGCAAAACCATAAAATCTACCACCATCTAGTATCATCGTATGGTAATAATAATTGAGTCACAACTTGTATCATATAACTCAAAACCAAATCGAATCGAACGGAACTGAACTGAACTAAACCATCTCGACTCATTCAATTTTTGACCACACAATGATTCACAACCAAAAAAGACAGGACAGACATGCAGATAGACGTGCGGACAGACAGACAATTGCAGAGTCAAACTGCTTAAGACCAGTAAAAAAAAAAGATGAAAACCACAAAAACTAGACAGATTTCTGTTTAACTAGTTATTGTTGTTGTTGCAATTTTAGTTATTGTTGTTGTTGTTGTTGTTGTTGTCATCTCTTTGAAAATTAACAAAACGAGTTCAATTGCGGCTNGCAATTGTAGTTATTGTTGTTGTTGTTGTTGTTGTTGTTGTCATCTCTTTGAAAATTAACAAAACGAGTTCAATTGCGGCTTTTTGGATGAATTTGGTAGAAGAAAGACTTGAAAAAAATATTTTCAAGAAACCAAATTACAAAAACAAAAAAAAAACAAAAAAAATACAAACAATTATTGAAAACACAATAGAACTTAAAAGCGTCATTAATGCTGTCCTATCTGTAGCTATGTATCGAACAACAATTGAGCAATTGGAAGCTTTTCCTGAAAATCCATTACCATGATCACCGACGTCAGCATATTTCTCAAACGAAATAGAAAGAAAGAAGCATTTAAAGTTTCCAAAGAATTTTTTCAGTTCCTGTGATCTTACTAATCCACCAAGCCTACTATCGTAGCATCATTCACATGTGGAAAGCCTTTCTTGCAAACGTCTCTGGTATAAGCAGCCGGTAAATATTCACCGAGAGCCTGTTTTCCTAACTTGAACACAACAGACGTACTTAATTGGTTATTACAAAGGCTTAGTCAGGTTCACAACCTAGTTACTCACACCATCCATGTAGTCTGTGCCAATTTTTTTTTCATGAACTACAAGGACGGCAGTTTAAACTTCCTCAAAGCGAAGAGAATTATGATTTCTTAGATAATGAAACTTTTTAATCGTTAACCGCATAATATCACAGGAGGTTACCACTTCAGGTAATTCCTCAGGCCCGTTTTTTTTTTCTTTAATAGAAACAATGTGGTGAGGTACACCATTAGCAAGAGTTGACTTCCCGCAGTCACTTAGTTTTCTCATACAATGGGTCGCTGGAATCTAACGTTCAGTAGTCTCGTACGTGTTGGAGTGTGTTCTGGACACAATAAGATGCAAATTGTGTTTTCCTTCTCAAAGGATTGAGTAGCAACTTCTAAAGTAGGCAGGTGGCCACTGAATTGCCTAGTAGGTTAAGGCCGTATCTAGTAAGGACTTGAAAAACATAATGAATGTTCAGCAGAGAGAAAATAATGAGAGCTGCTACTTTTTTTTTGAAGAATTCGATCGAGAAGGTTTTCTTTGCTGTTGGTCACAGGGTAGATTTTATCCTCGAAGAAATCGGAAATTTGGGGCCTCTAATCTCATTTAAAATATGGCGTAACCTTTCGAGCTAATTAGGCCACAGTAAAAATTTCCAATGCCCAAGAACATAAGTAATGATTGTGACACTTCCAAGAGAAATAGAAGACATTGTAAGTCATAGTGGTCTAGTGGGTGCAATGGCTTATTAGACAAGATCCCTTAGAATCCCTGGCTCAGACATCTCCAACAAAACCAAAGTATGAAAAAATATTTCTTACGGCGACTTGCTCTCAGCATTCTTCTGGCATAAATTCTAAAAATCTTCTCAAATCTGTCGTTCGGAGATGACATTAAACTGTAGGTTGCTTCACTCTTGGATCCAAAATAACAAACAATGTAGGTGGTTTGAGAAACTAGGTTGTAATCCTGACTAAAGGGTTGTAAAGGCTAATTAAGTAAGGTAAGTATGGCAATATTCATGGAGAAACTTGGACTGTAGGTCAGCATAATCCTCCAGAGAATACTACAGACAAGCAAATCAAACATATAGCCAAGACTTGAACCTGGAAGACACTGCTGCTTGTTGCTTACTGTTTGGTGGATAAGAGGACTTTGTATAATGTTACGGATTTCGTAGAGCTTATGTATCTTTGAGTTCTTAAACAAAAATTTCTCAAATGCGAATGAGGGGAGCAAGCAGAGGAGGAGTAAAAAGCGATTCTTAGTCGATTGATAGCTTTCGAGATTGATCACTAAACTACTGCTATCATTCACTCAATCGCTTCAATTTAAATTTTTAAATTCTTTAATTTTTCTTATCCCGCAATTCCATAAAACCTTCTCATCAAATTTAAGCCCTGTTTGTGTAAAAGAAAACTCATCACATTTCTTGCCTGTTAACGAAACGGCAAGGATACCCTTAACAAATACCCTGTAACGAAAAACTATCTCAATTTAAAGGATAAACAAACTTAGTTTCGGCAATAAAATTGAAAATCTTTCGACTGAATAAGTAACCCATAAACTGTTGTAAATCCGTTTACTATTTCTTTCCTAAACATTTTTAACCATCCCTAGACCCCCACAACCCCTTGCCCACATTATCCCTCTCTCTTAAACAGGTTATACAATTTAATATTGACAGGACCGAAAACACTTAAAATTTTACACATTTGGGCTTAAAACTACCTCCACCCTCTCCCCAAAAAAAGACAGTAAAATGAAGGCATTGTAACTAGAATACTTTGGCCAAGATATACGGGGGAGGGAATAGTAAAAGAAAAATCTCTCGTATACAAAGTTCAAAAACCCTTAAGCAAAATGCTTCATCACCGAGTATTACCGGGTGATGGGTGTTATTGTTGCTGCGACAAACAAACGCACAAATCAACACTTCTGTACGCTTGGTCGGTACGTTGTTTTGCTCCTCTATGAGCCTGGGCTTAATTTTTATAAGCGCTTCCTTTTAAACAGGTGAAGGTTATTATAGGCCCCTAAGCCTAATAGGCAACCAACCAACAAAAACAAACAAAACACAAGAAAATCGACACGAATCGACATGCAAGGAGGTAGGCAGTCAGTCAGGCAGGCAGTTAAGTATAAGGATGCGTGTTATAGTGAGTAGGAAAAGTAAAAGATAATCCCTAACTCTGTTAACCATTGTAATGGCCAGTGGAAATACGTAAGAAAAGAAGCAAAAAACAAAACAAAACAGAACGAAAAGAAAATCAAATGCTTTAATACTTGAACTGGTGGAAAAACCATTTGGACTTTGGCTATATAGTAAGTAAGAGTGTGTAAAGTCAGTGGCAAATTCATAAGCCTACTCGCATTTTACCAAGCCAACATTTACTCACACACACATTATTGGTATGTTTTGAGTATAAAATAATAACCTGATTTTGGTCTACACTCATGCCTGTTTTATGCGATTTGGCAAAGATATTGTTCCGCGCTTTGTTTTTCTCTTCTTCTTCTTTTTTGAATGTCAAGTGCCCTATAATTGGTCAGAATTGGTTACAAAGTTCGAGATTAAGTTTGACCGTCTTAGGAAAGTTGCTTGGAGACCCTATAATTGGATTTGCAATATACCAACCAGCAAGGTTTGAAAGCTACATGTACAGTTCCTCATATCATTTGTAAGGGGAGTTGAACAAAAAACCTAGTCACTGTCGAATCTATGCGCTGTATACCCTGTAGTGTTCCAAAGTCTAATGTCAGCCCCAAATACTTACCATCTACGGACAGTTTAAAGTTCCATTCCAGCCAAACAGGGAAGTTGGGAAACAATTTGCTGATACTTCTTCTCTGGGTTCAGCTTGTCCAAAATCTCAAATGTTCTATGAATCGGGTGCATAAATCAGTCAGAATTTGGTCAATTACATGGGCTATGCTGCCTTTGAAGACCAAGGAAAAAACCCACAAGAAAAAGACTAACGGAGTCAAATCACACGATTCCAGTTCACACCACCTCCATATGAGATGACCATGTTCTCAGATTGCCCGTGCAGAATATCTCATGTGGCATTAAGCCGTGCGGCACGTAGCACCATGTCTTTGGTGTCTAGATCATTCAATTCAAATTCAAAGAAATATGTAATCATGAAAGCAGTCGCCGTAGTCTAGTAGGTAGTGTGTTGTTTTATTAGACATGAGACCTCAGTTCGAACCCCAGGTCAGACAATGAACAAAAAATGAAAAAAATATTTTTTCGGCGCCTGTTTCTCAGCAGATTTCTGGAAAAAATTCTAATAATACTAAATGAATGTCATGCTCAAAAATCTGCCGTTTGGAATCGACTTTAAACTGTAGGTTGCTCCACTCACGTATAAAAATTCAACACCCGCAACATATGTGATGTTCACGAAGAAATTAGTTGCTAAATCCTGACTAAAGGTTCGTAACGACCAATTCGGTATTTAACGCTTTGCTATCCTAATCAGGGGACTTCATCGTTGACAGGATGGTTGCCGACAATTATCGTTAGCTAAGGCATATATGGACCGATTAACACTCGGCAAACCTCAAATCAAAGGAAGCATTGGACGTTTTCTTAGGCAATAGACGCATCTTGGATCTCGTGGTTGGTTCCGGTACGGCCGTCCTTCTCAAGTTCAGAAGATTTGCTATGCTAACGTTAGCTATTCCATTAGAAATGGGCCTCAACCACTGAAGATAATGAAAATTATCGGTTCAATGTCAATTGCCTCTGCAGGCCCACTCAACGAACACACTTGTTGATCTATGGGCTCGTTCCATGCGGCTTTCTCAAAAGAGATTGCATTAGCATGGATCAACTTATTTTAAAGGATGGCCGCTTCATGGACTGTTAAATTTCCCGATAGCTTGTCTGGGTTGCATAAGACCCCTCTATAGATCTGCATATAATAATTAGGGGCGTCGATACGTTGCTGCCCAATTCAAGGTACTGCCACTACAAACCATAACGTTAATCTGAGCTTTGAACTCGTTAGAAGGTTAGGCTTAGGTTTGAGAACGTGTACTTGTCATTGCGTGACAAGTACAATACTCGGAGATCAAAAATGAATCATTTCGCTAAGGACGCTCCTAAAGGACAGAGAGGCGGAGAGGGAGAGGTATAATAAAAGTGCATTAGGGAGCGATATGAGAAACACAGACACAAACACAAGAAGGCGCGACTATAATATTGCAGGGGGCCCTAGCACTTCTCAATTCAGGCCTCGAACCTATATAATGAGTCTATGGAGAGCCTTAATGCCGGCCCAGGGCATCAAACCCTGCTACTCGAGAGGGAACACAAATAGGATTCTCCTAAGGATCCTTATCCTCAAATTACCGCATAGGGGAGTGTATTTTAGCAACTCTACTATCACCATTACACTCGATTCAACTATTTCCATACGACTTTACGCGGGGCAGCAAGTGTTTTTTAAGGCAATGGATGAGATGGCAACCCCGATATTTCTAGAACTTTATACAGTATATGACGAATCAACTTACTTAGCTGGAATACAATTCTTATTAGCCTGTTAGCCCAGTATGTAGTTCTTAACAGCACTTATACTAGGCGTAACATAAGAAGCCACAGTAGTCACTTAATGATCCTAATTTCCGTTACAAGAAAATCGTTTGTCCCAAAATAATGGCCATTTCGGCATAGAGTCATGCTCAGCAGAATACTCTACTAAATCCGATATTATTTGTCCATTTTTTCATTCTGCTTTCGTTTCTTTTTTCATTCTTTCACTCTCCTCCTCCCCCCCCGGGCTTCAAATAGAATTTAAATCTTCTTAAATGCCCCCGGGAAAAAAAAAAAAAAGAAAAAGAAAGAAAAAAGAAAAACAACAACAGACTTATTATGGATAGTGAGATTCTTGTTTTTTTTCTTTTCTATTTTCAGTTATTATAAGATAAATGCCTATCGGCCTGCGTAGCAAATTGTTATACAATTTCGTTACGTATATAGATAGGGCTGGTTTACAGCCTGCCTTGGTCCTAATATTTGCTTCTTTTGCCCTTCTTTCTTTTGTTTTTCCAATAATTTTTTTATTTTTTTTTGTTTGCCCTTTCAAAATTTAAAGAGATTCTCCTACTGCGCTGTCCAGTGGTACATGTTGGAGAATGTTGGGAGGTCCGTGATGGCAAGATGAAGATGCTACAAGTTCAATTAGAAAAAGAGCTTAAGTTTACTTTTTTTTGTCTTTATTTTTCGTTTTTTTGTTAGCATTAGGCAGTAGGCAGGAGAGGCAGAAGGCAAGAGAGGCAGTCAGGCTAAAAGAAAAAGTCAATGTTTTCTCAACTAATCTGTCAAATTGGTTTTGAATTGAATTGCGAAGCGTTTGTGTAAAAAAATAAAATTCTGGAGATTGTTTCCAAACAAAAATGGAACATTTTAAGAATTTTAAATATTGATTTTACAGTATAGCATGGCTAAAGCGAATACGAACTATTTATTTGTTTTTAACATTTTTTTCTATCCTCTAGGCATTTTAATGAAAAACCTGCTGGTGTATTACAAGACTTAATTACCAAAGAGTACTAACTAGCGACAGGAATTGAGTTCAGGGTTTGATATTATTTGTGCGATAAAGTCACTCTTGCAGCTAAACTTAGTTGCATCTTTAAACCCCCTCCCTTTTCAAGTTCCTCCCTACAATATCTTTATGTTTGTTATGTGATTACCAAGTAAGGCAAATACGTACACAAATTACAACCCTTTAGTCAGGATCACAACCTAGCTTCTAACACTATACTAGCTGTTGTGGTTATTTTTATGTCTGAGTAGCAGGACGTCCAATATAAAACCGACTCCGAAAGACAGAATTTTTATTTACTGTCCGAGTTTTTTCCAGAATACTGCTGAAAGGAAGTCTCCGAAAGAAGTATTTTTTTTTCGAACCATTTTAGTTAAGTTTTGAACCAATAAGACAACACTCCACGTGCTAGACTACAACAAAAAAGGAAAGGCAAATAGTATACAAACATTTCGTATCAAGTCAATATCAAGTTGCTTGTCGATGAAATAGTAAAACAAAGGCCTTATAAAGTCGATGCTCTGATTACTCAATACAACAATCAATACTGAGCACCTTCGATTTCCTGTGTATGATGTTGAAAGGCTCACAACTAGACAAAATGTATCTTATTTGCCATGATAAATAGATGCTACAAATGGCATAAAGAGTTGACACTCTCAGTATATCAACTCTTATCCATAAAAAGCAAACCAGAGTGTCATTCTTGACACTTAACAATAGACCAGTAGTGTAACAGGCCATCACTGACAATAAATTTCCAAGGTGTTATGGAATTAATATGTACTGGGAGTTTTAAAAATTCATTGTATATGAACCAAGCCTATGACTATCTTTGGCTTCCAGTATATACTGGCGGTTGTTGTATTGGATATGGTTGTTGTATTGGATACGGTTGTTGTATTGGACGAATCTATTCTATTCTATTCTTTATCATGATTTTAATTGGACCTATGTGTAGTACATTATCCGTTGATATTGTGCACTTTTTTTGGTATTCAAGGGACTACTGGATGAACTCAAGGCATATGAAGCCTTTAAATTCGAATAACTTTGGAGACAAGAACGTTAAAAATTTTTTGCCTGTAAAGTTCTT
>QOCX01002348.1:887-22951 GCA_005959815.1 Sarcophaga bullata | reverse complement strand
GAAAAGAAGCAATTAAAACTGAAATGATTTCTTATGTATACATACAGTCGAAACGTTTTTGGCAACCGCAAATAAGTCATTCATTATTTTCGGTATGTCGATGCCGATTTCAAATGGCCAAAACGCAAAATGAAACCTTTTCTTTTAAAAGCAAACATTGTGTACTCGTATTATATAATAACCGCTATTTTAAAGTAACACTTTTAATTTTTTAACACAAATTTACAATAATAACAACAACAGCAACAACAACAACTCGACTAAGATAAAGAAAAAAAAACAAAATTAAGCTTAAAATCTCAAATAAATAGCGATGGTTTGTTTAAATTGAAGACAAAAAAATGTAAGAAAAGAAAAAAAAACGCCATTCATTGCGGCTAGTAGTGGAACCAACATGATCTTAATTAAGCCCAAAAAGAAGAAACAAAAAAACAAACGCATTTTTATGCACAGTCACTTAGTGTGTCCATTTGTTATTTATTTTACCGTAACGTAAATGATTAAATTTTTTTTTTCCGATAGAACATGTAGTACCAAAAAAACGTACCACATGTTGTCGTCTTTTTCTGTCGATAAACAAAATCATCACACTAACGCCTTAAAAAGAATTTACAAAAACAAATTCGAACAAAATTGGGTGAAATGAAAAGACAGTTCAGGCTTCACTTTATGATGCCCCTACACAAAATTATTTAAATTCAGAACACTTTGAGACAAACCGATATTTTGCACCATCAGGGGATTAGAATTCTTTCGGAGCAGTAGGCTTGAGAAAACTCCCATTCTGAAAAAGTGTAAACTGTACACTCAGTTCCCTATCAAAAGATCGGTTAACAACCTCAGGATGACATAGACTTACACTTGAAAAATATTGAAATATTTCATTATGTGACTCCTGTATACCACAAAATAGTCCCTATTTTAAGAGAGTGGACTGCGTGCATTCATTTTTGTTACTAAGTCTCGTTGCAAATCACTAGTTCTATCCAGTAGAGGAGGGAGTAAGCTGTCAGTCAATCGATTCCTTAGGTTCCGACTGACTTTAAAGCTTTCAAAAGTTTGGTCTTCACTACCATGTTCGCCGCATTTACATCCAACAGAACTTCTAGTGCCGCTGTAGGAAAAGTTCTTATTGTCCCTGTTATATCAATACACGCTAATCTCCACATCTATCATACATACATACATAATTGGCCATTACAACCCTTCAGTCAGAATTACGACCTAGCTTCTCACACCACTTATGTTGTCTGTGTTATTTTTATACACGAGTGCGGGACCTACAGTTTAAAGTCGACTCCGAACGACAGATTTTTTTGAGGAACTTTTCATGGCAATTTTATTTACTCTCAGAGTTTTTGTCAGAAATCTGCTGAGGAGGAAGTCGCCGAAGAAATATTTTATCATATTTCGTTCTTGAGGTCTGACTGGAGATTCGAACCCTGGCCAGTTCATAATTCCTGGTTGCATCCCCAGGCTTTTTCTGCATACCATTAGAACATGCCTTTACTGAGATGCATTCTATATGACGTCTCCATATCAATCGAGTCTTATTTCTAGATATTTGACGTCCATTTTTTACGATATTATCTCACTCCGGAGTCAAATATTTTAATATTCTTCCATTTAGGAAGTTTTCTTCTTCTTGTAAATGGTATTACTGTGGTCTTGCCTGTGTTATTTTTAGACCCACTGTCATGAACTAACGATATACAATCTTAAGACAACAGATCGGATAATTGCGCTCAGTAACAGGGGTCTAGAAATATATTGTATTTGTTTTCTATTAAGAGCCTACAAATTTTTTTTTGGAAATTTATTGTCTGTTTAGCAATATTAAACGGCAAATGGAATCCACTTGCCATTATCGTCAAAGAGCGTTATGTAGCGTACAAACATTTAATTTCAAATATACAATCTAATCTTTGATTTAAAAACATGTTTAAACAGAATTTTTTTTGTTTATTTGTTTGTATCGAATTCGTCTTTATGGCCAAGACTAATTACTACTGAACTAACAACTGGTGTTTGAATTTTATGTTGCACTTGCAAGTTTTGTGTAACAAACACTCTGTTGACATGAAATGTTTGTGGCAAATAAATTTTTAATTAAATCTATTAATCATTTGCAAGTTAATTATGACTATGACTGCAGATAAAAGCGAAATTTCAATTACACTCGCCGTGTAAGTCAGCAACACATTAATTGGTTAAACAGCCATTGAGCATTCTTAACTGGGTTGACTATTGGTTAAGACTGAAATCTAATACTGAACATAATACAAGTTTGTATAGTAAAAAAAAAAATACTAAAATATTCAAAAGGATTGGTAAAATTAAATTAATTTAAATTAAATACGAAAAATTTTTGAAAATTTTTTTTGTGATATAAAAAGTACTTTTTTTTTTTGGTACTTTTTTGAAATTATATGTGTGAGTTAAAGTGGAATTACAAAATTTATGCATTTTTATACAGTTGAGAAGTCGCAGTAATAAAACGCTCCTTTTTTGGTACTTTTCTCAACTTAAACAGTAGCACAGTCCTCTTCTAACTTAAACTTAGTCCAATAAAGTCTAACAATATTGCTTGCATCCTCATGCTGCCAACTCTGTTGAGTCTTCCTGTAAAACAACAGAGAGTTTCACAATTTCCAGCGATATACAGCATATGCTGTAGCATATTTAAGAGTAGCATAAGAAATGCGCAGCACTCAGGGACCACTTCCGATGTCGGTAATCCATTTTATTTCCAGTTAAAGTTATGACGGAAATTTGGGTTCAAAACGCATAGTTTGTACTGGAAAGGTACAAATTTCACATTAACACTCGTGATAAGTGAGCGAATAAAATTTTAAATACAAACTTGTATCATCAAGTGTTCAAATAAATTTCTTACTTACTTGCCCATTACAACGCTGTAGTCAGGATTACAACCTAGCTTCTCACATCACCCATTTTTAACGTCTGTACTCAACGTTTGTACCTCAATAACATTCTTTAATATGTTTTAAATAGATTTCCGATGAGTAACTTTACTCTACAAATTTTGACATTATTATCCTATGGACGAGAGAAATCGTCTCTGTTTGCGTATTCCCAAGTTTTAATCCTTTTTAAGCTGTTTTGAATCACTAACTCATCAACTGTCAATGACATTTGAGTCAGTAATTGAACAATCATTTAACTTTTGCCAGCATTTTGTTCATTTTTTTCTTTCTTCTTCTTCTTCTTTGTTAATATGCCAAGCTATAGAACAATGGCGCTTAAGTTTATTGTTTTAAAGGATTTAAACTTTCTGTTGATGTATGCTTCGCAAGCACACACACACACACACAAATAGAAAACTAATCTTCAATGCCATTCACAATGTCATATAAGGTCTAAAGGAGCGGCGGTACTGTTCAGTGAAGTCATCAATCCCCCAAGTGCATGTTACCAAGTGAAAATTGAAATAAAAAAAAAAAAAACTGAAACAAAAAGAGAAAAACAAAATTAAAATGAAAATCAATATAAAGGAGCGTAGAGATTGGAAAGAAAGAAAGAAAAAAACAATTCAAGAACAACTGAATTTAATTAAAAGAGAAAAAGTGGAAAGAAAAAAGAATAGCAAAAATAGCAAAACTTTAAACGACAATGAATAACATTCACAAGAGTCACAAGAATAAATTTGTTAGACGCCAATGCCATGTCTGGAAGACATTAAATAAACTAAAACAAGTGTGAAGAAGAAAAAAAACGAAGAAATTTTAAGAAGGACTGCAAATAAATGTCACAGGATATGAGAAAATCAATTTTTATGAATAGTTTTAGTTTTTTTTTTTTTTTTTATTGTCAGACCTTAAACAAAACAGAAAAAAAGCAGCATTTTGTTTTACAATCTCCTTAAAATTGTTTTTTTTTTTTTGTAAAGTCAGCTGTATTACTGACAAAAATTTGCATTTTCTATCCTTATAAAGCACTCCACTCCCTCTCTGTGAGCATTTACTTTTCTTATTATAAACAATATACTACGACAGCTGTCTGTCTGTTGTCTGTCTGTCTGTTTTTTTGTCCTTTTCCTATGTCTTCCTTACATCAGCCAGCTTTCTGTAGGAGTCTTCAGTTTGCATGCAGACTGATTTCCTGGTAACTGATGACTGTTGGCAGAAGAGAGGGAGGGTGTCTTTGTGTCTGCAAAGGAATACCTTTTTTTATATGCGATTCCAAAGAAATTTCATTAACGTAGACACAAAGACTCATCGTATCGAAAGTAAGTGAGTATTTATGCATGTCTTTAAAGGATTTATTTTCTTTTCGTTTTCTTTGAATTAAAAATTTATAATCAAAACTGTTTTAAAATTCATAAGAAAAAGCAAGTGAAAGTAGTTTCTCTGCGTATGCCTAATAGTAAGGGTGAAAATAATAGGAATTTTTAACACAGTTTTGTTTATGTATGTATATGTAATAAATTACGAGCTATTTTTATTCGTATGGCCACGGCTGACAGAGACAAAATCATTCGATCTCTAGCTCTAAACTATGTTCAACTAAGAGCTTTTTTTTTTAGCAGCCTTTAACATATTTGTTAGACTTCTACTCCAAGAACTTTAGGTTCATGCTCCTATTCGACCTCTTTGTCGATTTTAGTATAAAACTTGCATGGCAATGTTGTCTGAAGGTTTCCACAGTGTGTGCCCAATCCATTTCCCTATTTTGGAAGACAACTCTTTTTCAATTGATATTTGATTAGTAACTACCAAGATGTGTTCACGTCATATAGGTTCCTGATCACAGTGGCATTCAGTGTAATTATCTTGTTTAGCTGGAACAGACTCAGAATCAGGTAAAGGAAGCTAACAAATCTTAAGCTAAGGATGTATCTTTTTAGCTTCTAAACTTTTACTGACCTTGCCTATTTACTTAATTGGTCATTACAACGCTTTAGTCAAGATTATCACTCCGCTTCTCACACCACTCATGTTGTGTGTGTTAATTTTATACATGGGTGGCAGGACCTGCAGTTTAAAGTCGATTTCGAACGACAAATTTTTAAAAAACTTTTCATGTCAATTTTTATTTACTTTCGAGAATTTTTGCTAGAAACTCTACTGAAAGGAATTCGCTGAAGAAATTGTTTTGTTCGTTTTGTTTAGAGACTGGGGTTTGAACAACGGACTCGTGTCTAGTAAGCCTGTACACTAACTACAAGACTACGGGTGTTTCTAACATAAAATATAAGAAATTTTAATCTTGATACTACATGATCTCAGAGGATTTATAATTTTAAACATTTACAGATTCCATCATAATTATAAACAAAAAATTCTTTTTTTATTACGTCATTTTAATAGATTTTCTTTTATTATTTTTCTATCATTACAGCCTTTCTTAATCTACATTTTCCTCCCCACACTACGGCCTATAAAATTTTCGGTCAATATTTCGTTTTAATTCTTAAATGTTAACGAAAATTAAAGGCATTTTCTACAGTTAACCTAACCTAATCTAAATTATGTGTTGTTGTAGAAAAACGAAAAAGTTTTTAATTAAAATTAAAAAAATTATTCTTTAAAAAACCGTTTTTTTTTTTTGTACAAAAAAAGTTATAAAATAAATAAAATTAAGAAAAAGAACGACGTGAAATAGTAAAAAAAAAGAAAATTGTTTTAAAAAAATTTTTATTTCTTGTGTCAACACGACGTCATTGTAGAAGAATAAAAAATAAAACAAAATGGCGTTGCTCAGAAGCACGTCCTTATCGACCTTTCAAGTCGAGCGAAGAATATTTGGAAGCTATGAAAGAAGAGATTTAGCCGAATGGATGAACACACTATACCCGGAGTTGACAATAAATGCAGACAACTTTATGGATCGCTTAGATACCGGCGTTGCACTGTGCAAGGTAAGTCAAGCATTATTTTATTTTTATTTTGCTTTGCCTAGATGGTTGCTTGTTTATTAGTGGCCATGTTAAACTGCCAGGAAATTTGCTTGTTTTTATTTGTTTCGATTGTGCTTTGGCCATATACTGCGATAGTAGTAATGCGGCATAATGTCTCGAGCCTATAAATTTATCTTCAATTTGATTTTTTTTGTCGTATACAAATTTGTTTTTCAACATCTCCTGCCGCTTGCATACGTACTCCAATTGAGGCCTAAGTGGCTTCCACTGATTTTAACAAGTTCTTTTTGAAGTTGACATCAATCTTCACAGATTGATGCTTCCAATTCATTATCTTTGGACTATTTTGACCGATCCGGGTAGTTCTGAAGTACTAGAAACTAGCCTTCGCTTATTAAACTTATCGAAAATCCTCCTCATAAGCTAGGTAAGCCATGGATTTGGGAAATCCTGCATGTTTAAATTAATAAAGCGGACCAAAAATAAAGCGGGAAAAAAATTTTCCTTAATTTCTTTCTTTTGTTTTTGTTTGATTGTTTGTTATTGTTCACCTTCAATAAATATGGAAAATTGTTTCCAGTTTTTTTTTTATAGTTTGCCCTAAAAATGAAAAAACGAAAATATTTTTTTATGATTTAGTGAAAATGTTTACAGAAATTTCTTTATAATCCATGCAACAGCACATCAACATCTGTTGAACAGAAAACGTTTTCAATAGTTTAAGTTAACCCAACCATGTTTTCTAAATTTAATTTTTTTTTTTTTTTTTTTTTAATGAAAAGTTTATTAAAAATTCAACGCCAATAGACAGAGAAACCATTAAAAAACCCTTTTATATTCATTTCAAACGGTGTTTCAATTAGAAATTGTAAAATCATTTCTATTTTTTTTTACACGAAGATTTCTTTTGGTTTTAAATTTTATGGAAAGAAAAAAGTTCTAAAGAACCTTAATTTGTTATTTCAAGTGATTGGAATGAACATCTTTATTGTTTTTGAAATGAATTGCTGCATGCAATGCATTAGATGGAAGAAGAAAGAAAGAATCCCTTGTTTAAAGCAAATAACTCATAAAAACGAATGAAAATCTTTTTATTTTATCACTCATACGAGCATATATTCAGTCATTATCGTTTCATTTGCAGCAGCATTTCCTTAAGATAATGAGAAGAAACATTTGAATAACGTGACCAACTAGAAATATTAGGATTTAGAAAGAATTTGTTTTTTTTTTTAAATTTAAATTAAGTTTCATTAAAAATTCCTGTAGAGAAACGAGAGTTTACATATGTATATTCTACTAACATGGCATGTAGGAAGTTCAAGGAAAACAATGCCCACCAAATTTACTTGAATAAACTCAACTATTTTTTAATCGCCCTCAACATAATCTGTTAATGCTAATAAAGACCAGCGCTGGATTATATGGACGTTTCGATACAACTACAAGTGCTATTACGTCAATACACGCAACATAGGCTATTTTGTTTACGAAGGACAATGTGCAATGTAACGTTTGGGTACCATTTATTTAAGTATCTGAAGATAATGTCTTTTTAGAAAGGCTTATTTGTTTTCTAAACAAATAAGCATCGAATACCATGAATATAAAAGTAAAGATGGTCCTCTACAAAACACTCCTTTATCTATCCTCCTGTTTACCATAAAATCAGTCAGTATTAAAATACATTTTGTACCTGTAGTTGTATAAGGGTTAAAATATCAAATATGACCAATTTGCAGGCTCACTATCAATAACAAACCCATTCTATTCAATTGATTGTATATTATTTGTTCCTTTTCTTTGTTGTAAAGGAGTTCTAGGGAAATAAAGAAAATACTCATCTAAACTCTCAATGTATACCGCATCTGTTCGCAGATAAATTCGCTTGGATTGCACAATATATTGTGCGTATGTGGCACGTTCTGCCTGGAGTTTTATCTTGCACTTACAGTATACAGATTCTAGAGTAATGTTTATAAATACTACTCCCTCTTCCCGCCCTCTCACAATCTATATTCCTAGTTCCAATATAGTGTTATGAATAGGTGTATTGAAGCCATCTCCAGTGGTCTGTTGATCGTAATAAAAAAAAAGAAGTAACTTTTAATGTTCAAGGCCACAATTTCGAACTATAAGGAAAGTATTTATATTTTCTGATAAGGTACGGTGTCTGATCACCAGTCCTAAAAAAACTAGAGAAACCTTGCAGATTAACTTGAACATCACAAGCCATATGAGGCACACCGATATGATTAACAAGGGTTGATAAAAACACAGAAAACTATGGAACAACGACTAGAAAAATTAATAAATTAATCTAGGACGACCCTAGTAAGTCTTGACAGAGTTAATCGAAGCAGAATAATGAGTATCCTTACAAGCATATAGAAAAGACACCGAAATGATGACACACTTTCTATGCCATTGCACTCGTTTGGGACTTAAAACACTACTCTTCTATACGAAATGGATTGGAATAAATTGAGGAAATACGTACATGGTCTCTCTCTCACTTTCTCTCTCTTTGGTTGAGTATATGCTGGTAGGGCATGAGATCTTCAAAACTACTTTTCTTTTGTATCCACAACAGAAATAAAGAATTTATTTTGATCGTGGTCATTATACTTCTAATGTATCATAAACTTTATTTTGTGTTCGATAAGGAAGTCGATATTTTGTAACATTGGACTAGATGTAGTACTTTATTATCAATTTAGTTACTTTGTCACCAAATAGCCACCAATTTAGCATTCGGTTACGTTTTTCTTTTTTTTTTTTTCGTTTCTACTGCATACTGCTTACTACTCCATATGATTTATGTGTGTGTGTCTGCCTTCGTGTTTAGAAGAATATGTGATGTTGGTCTGTCCATTTGCTGTTGTTGATCTGTCTATTTGTACTCATATGTTGCTTTCAATGGGTGTAAAGTCTTAAATAAACACCATAAAAATGTAAAAAAAACAACAACAACAAAAAAATAGAAAATAAAATCAAAGCCATGGCACAAATTCATGTTAATATTAAAATCTATTAAAATCTATCGTTGCCGCCATGGCTATTCTATACGACCATAAGGCCATCTTCTTCAATACGTCTAGAGCAACATCATAAACAAAACACATACAACAACAGGTTCATCATTAAACATCTGGTCACCCACCACTAACTTCACTAAAATAACACCAAGAGTTTAAACAGTCAGTCCACAGTCTTTGAGAGACGAAAGTCCGTCAGTCTGTCTAACAAATATTGCGATGCAACGTTAAAGTTAGAAAAAAAAAACGAAAAACGAAAAAGAAAAAGAAAATTCCAGTAGTTCATTGCAGCAGTTATTGTTGGATTAGATGTTGTTGTTGTTATTGTTGTTTTTATTGTTTTAAACTTTATTTGCTATAAAAAAGGAGGGGGAAAAAGCCTCATATTTATTTACAGTAGCGTACAAATACGAGTTAAACTAACAGTGGCACTAATTTTTTGTTGTTGTTGTTGTTGTTTTTTCATTTTTATTTGTTTTCTGTTTATTTTTTTTAACTTTTTTCATTTAATACTCAACCTACTCTGTCTATCCATTCATTTATCCGTTCGTCTATTCGTCCGTCCATCAAACATCAAACATCTAACCAACGGGTCGATAGGAGAATGGGGAGGGGGGGATGCTCATTTGTTCGTAAATGTTTAAACATGTGTTCGAACAAATGAATGAATTGATGCGTCCATCCATCCATCATTCATTAGGTGTCTGGAGGTCTGAACAAACATTGATTTTTTGTTCGTTGTTGGTTGTTGGCTTTTCTTTCTTTCTTCACAATCCGTTATTGTAAATTTTATTTTAATTTCTTTTGTTAATTTAGCTGTGGCATCTTTCTTACTTACAGAATCATTTAAAATATGAGTTTTGTTGTTGTTATTTTTGGTGTTGTTGCTTTTTGTTGAGGGGGTAAATCATTGTTTGCATTTAAAGTTTATTTTAATTTTAATTTCAAACACATGTTCGTTCTTTATCGTTAATGTCGCTACTGGTCTCTTTGAAAAGTCATCACTATTGCCATCATCATCATCATCATCATCATCATCATCATCATCATCATTGCCATCACCATCATTAACGTGATCAGTTCTGCTCATTGTTATGACTTTTGTTTGTTTAAAATTTTTTTTACTGAAAATCGTCTTTTTTAATATTTTCGTTTGTAAAACAAAAGAGCGTTTAAAATTTATTCCTTTCTTTATTATCTTTTCCTTTCTCTAATAAATCTTTAGTTTCGTTTCTTTAACGATCGCGTAAAGTTTTTTTTTTTATTTTATGGCTACAAATTAACATGAAACAGACACAGGAGTTCGTTTTCTGTCAGGTGCCAGGTTTCGAAAAACTTTTTCTCTGCTTGATCCCAGATCATGTGGGAACAGGCAGATGAATTTGCTAGGAGGAGAGCCTCCACACCCAGACTTTTTCTGTGGAGAACGAAAAGGAAGTCTGTGTGCACTAAGCGAAAATGGAAGATAAACCGAGATGAGAACTTTTCTTAAGCCAAGCAATTTCAGTTTTTACTGCAGAATTTACTGATAGGAGATTTGGATCCTTCACTAGAATATTCGGAATTATACTGCGAATAGCAGTCCTTTGTAGACTCAAAGGAATTTGGACAGATTAGGAATCATTTTAAGTACAATATACGGTTTCTGTTGTGAGAAAAACAAATCACCAGAGGACTGCTTTCTGTGTGAACTGGAATGCTTAAGTACTACGCTTGACACGGCATATCATTCTGAGGTTTGGATAGGACAGACAGAAACAGAATTTGAGGAGACATTTTTTTTTATTTCCTCAACGCAATAGTTTACAATTCAGCGTCTCTCAAGAGTGCGGCTTTTAAGCCTTCAAACTAGTTTCGTCTGTAGCACTCTCATACATACTATATGCAGACCAGAAGCCTGTCTCGACTCTATAGACATCGGTTGGCAAACAATTGGATTTTATGACTTCTTAGTGTCGACGTTAAATGACTTAAAATTGTCTTGGCATTCTGGCAAATAATTTTTGGAGGACACACCTCGTGTGTCAGGGACCTACTCTTGTCATAAAAACACAGAGGTCTTGTACTCCCAAATTCTGTTTTTCTTAACTTGAGTTGTTTTCCTCCGATGGGCTGAATATTGTTTGTGGGGTATCCGTCACCTTATCTAACTTAACATCACTGCTGAAGATTTTGTTTTTAGTTGCTGTTGAAACCTAAGAGAATTCCCATAGCGTGCTAAACCTGTCGATGTATTCCAGATACGAAACTGCTTGACGCTCTTTCTAGTAATGGGCGGCAGCGTAAACCAGGCATCCAACCAAGATGTTCTTCAGTACGCTTTTATTTTCCTCGGTGATCTGAGACCCATATAAGCACCATTCGAGAAACTTGACTAATGGTATTACGTTCAAATATTTGTTTTCAGTCTTTTCAAAATGTTTTTATTCCCAAAGTATACAGAATATTAAGAAAACGATGACATTAACAAAGCCTGTCATCGATACAACCTCTTTCCCCTATTTAATATTTACTCCTCTTAAAAAAAAGTCCTTAAAACTGATAGCTAAACAATGAAGTCAAGCATTCTGTGTGTAATAAACATACGAAACCCAATTTATCTGAAAAATTGTCAATCAATTAGGCAAACAACCAAACACACATGTGAACTTGAGAGTAAATAAAGCAGCCACTTTACACACACTCGCACCCAACAACAACATCCTCTAAAACATATCGAATGTCCTTAAAATAAGGCCAATAAGGATACAACAACTTTCAAGCTTTGAAAACAAGTCTTTAAAGTCATCAATACAAGAAATAAACACAAAACAATTGAACAAAGGAACGAAGGATGCAGGTTAATTTCGAAGGGGAGTACATTTTTTTGTTTCGATTTTAATCACTCAAGGAGAGCCCCCATCTAGTTATCTAGCTTGAGAACAATGATTAAATGGAATTGGAAATACTTTGTTAATGTTTTGTTGGCAGAATTTTATTTCATTTTTGGCTTTAAGCCAACTTAAATGTATTTTATTCGGTCCAAGCAAGAATAGAAAACAAAAAACAAGGACTTTTTTCCCTCGATTACAATTCCAGCAAAAGATGAAATAAATCAACACAAAATATAGTGCATGTTGTATGCCACAAATTTCCTGTTGCAAAAAAAGGAAAAGAGAGAGAGAAACAAAGACACAAAATTCTCTTCTAGATTCTCAAAGCATAGTTTAAACGGACGAAAAACTAACGACGAAACCGGAACAGGAACAATAAACTTAAGGTAGAGAAAAAAACAACAAACAAAACCTGCAGAAAAAAAAACAAACAGAAGAACTTTTATCCTGTCTTTTCTTTTTTTTTTTGTTTTCTTCCGAAGGAAAAGCTAAAAATAGTTTTCAAAATTCTTCCGTGTTTTCAAAGCATCACTGTTTCCTTGGGATTTTCAAAAAATATTCTTCTTATGAAAACTATCCATCGTACACAAGCTTCTGTGAGAGAAAATGGTGTAGATTCTTACATTTATTTTATTACAATATATTTTTTTGTTGTTGTTGTTGTTTTTGTTTGTTATATATAAACAACAATATAACATGCACTAATAAACATCAGGGTCTAATGCTTTGCTCTGGATAGAAGACGTCTTATTCGTCCTTTAAAAGTGAAATAAAAAAGGTGAGAGAATAAAATACACTCGAATATAAAATGTTAGTAAGTGTTTGAAGATTATTTGATAAATTTGAGGTATTTGTTACTTGTAAGGCAACAACAATTGGCAATACTCTCATTCTAGAACTTATTACAGCAGTGCCATAAATAATAAGAAAACCGAGTGTACTGTCAGTCCTTATTGGTAAAAAAAATTGTAAAATATTTATTCAATGACAATAGACTTATTTTAAGTGCGAGTCATTGTTTTAGGCGTGATGTAGTAACTAAAGTCAGTGACTGCACAACCGAGCAATCCAGTTTCAAAAACCGGAGAAGGTGAAAATTTTTTTTGAAAAATTTGCGACTCAAAGAAGGCGACTTTGCAACAGAATCAAGCCGATTTCCGTACTCTACTCGGGTTTAATTAAAAGTGGATTTCAACTGAAGCATTCTGGAAATGTCAGTTAAATGGATCACGATTTCAACCATATGTCGCATAAGGTCAAACTTACTTACTTAATTGGTCATTCCAACCCTTTAGTCAGGATTACGACCTAGCTTCTTACATCACTGATGTTGTGTATGTTAATTTTATCCACAAGTGGCGGGATATTTTACGCTCAGAATTTTTGCTTGAGAGAAAGACGCCGAAAGAACGCCTTTTTCTTATTTCGTTTTGTAAGGCCAAACGTCTCAATCACTATTTTTTCAATATTTTTCAACTATTATGTGCGTTTATTACAGGTCCCTTCTGATTGTCTGACTCGACAGACAGCAGCTCATAGTAGATGGGGCACTACTAAACCCCCAAAAGTTATCAGCATTGTTCTGGTTGTTGGTCGTGTTTAACATAAGATTTCTTGCTTTCTAAGTTAAAACAAAGAGAATCCATATTTCAACACTAAAAATTATTCTTTTTAAGCATTTTGGATATGCGAAATCATATCCATACGTCTCTTGTATGGTACCCAATTTCCTTGACTTTGCATGAACCCTAGTGCCCGCAAACATTTTAAAATTCTTCTTCAGTTTGGCAAAAAAAGATTTCTGCAGTAATGTTTCTAATTCGATGCAATTTCGATGCCTTTTTTGGCTGGATTGCCTTTCAAAGTTTCTTTCATTTGTTCAAATCTATTCTTAAAGCCAGAAACGGTCAAATATTTTCCTTTTCCCCATTCAAAACCATAAGAGATTATATTTTATTACACACAATATTTCTTTGGCTGTATGTTAAATCAGAATATTCATGTAAACCATTACATACATCACATACATTTAATACAGACATATGTTTGCCGTCACCATAAACAACAACAGCAAATAAACTGTATTTGCAACACACCACAACATGTTTTGTTATGCCACACACACACACACACACATAACACACTCAAAATGTCCTTGTTTGTTTATATTGCATACATACATACACATTTTTTTCCACCATAACCATTTTTTTTTCCTATTTTGTTTTCGTTCGTTATGAAAACTTTAATAGATTTACATTGTAAAGGCACTCAAATACTCTCCGTTAAAATAAATATCCCTCGAGCCATAACAAGAACTCTCCAACTTATACCATTCCTCTTTCGCTGTATATGTAGTGTGTGTATACGTGTGGGTTATTTTTGTAATATTTTAACATGCAAGCCAGATGGAAAACAATACAAAAAAAAAAAAAAAAACACACACCAACAGTCTCGATTAATATCCCCACAAAACCAGTATCAAATATTAATTGCAAACTAACGGAGAAGGAGAAAGAGCTTTTAAAAAGTGTGAGTGTAAATTTATTTCAATGATACTTGTTCTGTGGTATTTTTTTCTAAACCCTAATGTCTTTACAAACAATATTTGAATTTTAACTGTATGTACGTGTGTGTGTGTGCTATGTATTGATATGTAACGATGATATTATTGTCAAGGCCTTCTCTTCTTTTTTTGTGTTCCCCCCCCATATTCTTTTGTATTTGCTCTCATAAAGAATTCCATTAAAAGCCCATAATAAAACACTAAAATGCAAGAACCTGCAGAGTTTTGTTATTACTGCTGTTGCTGCTGTTGTAACTGCTGTGTGTGCTGCTCCAATTGGTGTTTGGAAGTGAAAATTAAATTTAAGCGTCGTTATAACGTTGCACAAAGGAGGCAGAGGAATCTCAGTTTGGCAAGGTTGACTGGCTGTTCTTATTACACACAAGTGCAGCCCGTGTAATAGCACAAGTAAAGCATTAACAGCGCACATGTTGTAGGCAGTCAAATCATGGCATCGTTTTTATTTTGTTCTTTATTTTTTGTTTTAGATGCAGAAGTTAGGCGCTTGAAAGCTTAGTTTTTTCGAGACAGTCAGTTAGACAGTTAGTCAGTGTTTAGTGACTGTCATCTGCAGTGTCATCATAATCCTATTTAATAGAAATTGCATGAAAGCAAAAAGCAGACGAAACCTAAATGACAATCAGTAAGAGACATAGTTTGGAAAATGTCATCACGAGAAAAATACGCTCAAAGAAAAATGTTCAAAAAATGTTTAAATATTTGCTAAGTTTGATTTTTTTAAGATATTATAAAAATATAAAAATATTACAAATGTTTAGCAAGTAGCGTATCGAGCAGACCTAAAATATCAAACATTGTTCAACAATAATTTAGAAGTTGTGGTGAAAAGTTTATAGTGCAGGTTGTCTTTAATGGTACAGGTTAAGGTGAAACTTAAGCCAGCTTTTAGGCCCAGTGTGATGTCACAATCAATATTTCACCAGCCCATTAAACAGCCCGAGTACAAATTAAATCTTTATAATAGAGAGAGAGAGAGAGAGTAAGAGATCAAGAGCATGCCGTTCTTTATTACAAAAGCATGGTATTGACACATGAGGTGAAAAACCGTTTCTTCATTCTCCTTAGACCCACAGCACCTAGAGAAATCATTTGCCGAAATGCCAAGCTTTTCTGCATGACTACCTAAAAGTAGTGGTTCATGAGAATCGCTATTGTGCAATGAATAGCCATGCAATTTAAGGATAAAAGTGAAAAAAAGAATCTCACAATATTGTACGTACAATATTGTACGTAGAGATTAAGTCACCCCGTAAAATATGTGGATAATTTGCAACCGAGGCAAACCCATGCCCTGTAACATTTCGGAGATTGTGAGGTACGCAATTTTCAACGATATAACCTTCTCCCGGAAACCCATATAAGAGTTGCATTTTACTGAAGCAAAATTTCCCTGAGACATTCGTTCGTTCGTTAAGGACTTCATCGATTTCTGTGGCTGCCAATTGTCTCTGACTGCTCTTTAGTATTTATTCGCCAAATCTGTTTGTTGGCCCAAAGCACGAATTTATGTAATGATTACGCAATACAATGCTTTGCAAGCATAGTCCGGTCTGTTAGTTGGTATATTATTGTTGAAATAGCAAATTTTACTGTGCATTTAGTTCAATTACCTGTAGCGAATCCTTTTGTACACTCAAAAAAAAATATTCACTAACAAAATGTGTTTCATTTACTGCCATTGTTTTTACCAGCGTAAAACTTTGTTTATCACACATATTACCAGCGATACATATTCGTATGTGCAAATAACTTGCAAAGTCTGTATAATAGAAAATGTCTCTGGGTATTTTATTGCTGAATGCTCTTTTTTTTCTTCTTCATTTTTTCTGATATTTTTCCTGCACCCTACAACACTCAAAATTATTTGCTCCCTCTCATCGTGTGAGAGTTTTAAGTGGTTTTATATATTCACCATCGTCATAGGCATCGTCATCGTCATCGTCATCATCATTCATAAGAATTTTCAATTGTTGACAGTTTTTTTTCAGAGATTTTTTTCTTTTTTTTTTTTTGTATAGTAAATGCGCACTCTTTCGCTGCAAGAGCCAGCCAGTGCATGAATGTATAAATATTTATCTAAGAGAGTAAGAGAATGTGTGTGTGCATTTGTTCATGAGTGCGTATACGAATATGAGCATGCAATCCTTATTGTGTTTCTACATTTTTGTTATTACTTGGTCGGGTGGGGGTATTTTCTGTTACAATACAACTGTTATCTGCTCTAAAAAAAAATGAGATGTATGAGATGGTGCTGGTGGTGGTGGCGGTGGTGATGGTGTTGTTGATGATCATGTTGCCGTTGTTGTTTTTGATATTGTTCTGCATGTCATTTGCCTTTTTTCAATTATAATATTGAGCACCAGCAGGCACATTACAATACTGCTTGTGTGTGTGCCTTATTTAAGAGTAAATAAAAGAAATTATGAACGAATAAGTGTGTGTGTGTGTGTGTGTGTATTTAATATGGTTGTTTGTAAATAATTTGCTTCACTTCATTGATTTATTTGTTGCTTAATGTTGTCAGTCAGTTTGTTTTTTTTTTCTCCACTTTTTTTTCTGTTGCTGTTGATTTCATTGTTGTCTGGTTACAATGTGTTGCAAGTCTTGTAAATTTTAATGCCTCTTTGTTTAACAAGAGCCATAATAACAACAACAGCAACCATTACACTGTGCATATGTGACAGCTTTTATTTAAAAAAAAATCCTTTTATTTGCCTCCCTTTTATGCATTTTTATAATTTTTTTTTTCATTTTCTTCATCATTTAATTATTTCCTGTGAAAATTGCATTGGAAATTGCATTATTTACTCACAGTAAATAAACTAATTTTATTTTAAATTGACATTTACTTGTGCACATACACAGCAACATACATACCAACAAAGAGCAAAAGTAAAACGTTACTAATGCTGTTATAAAAGGTCAAAAGAGAAATTATTATATTTATGCAGGAATTGCCCGTCAGAGAATGCCATAAAATCATAAAAGGAAAAATATATGTAGAAGAACTGCCTTTTATCACAGATCTTTACGTTGTATTTTGTTATAACACACCCGAAAGGAAGATGTTTTCCAGAAATTATTGCCGCTGTCTTTGAAATTCTCTTTTGGAAACTATTCTTTTCAACTGGCGTAGACACACCTCACTCTCCATCTCTTTCGCTCTAAAACAAATTAACTTGATAGCAAGAAGAATACACTGCTCCTTTTATAGGAAACAGAGTTTCAACTGATGAGAGTTTTAAAATACAAAACGAGATATCCTTTGAACACCACTTAACGTTATCCAATGACACTAACTACGAATGATTGTTTTGCTATTTTTCAGTATAAAAAAAATTTCGTAACATGTTACATTGCCAAAATTTCTCAACAAGGTATGGCAATTCACTATAATTCGATTAACACAGGAGGAGAACGTTTGAAAATCAGAATTTTATGATTAAAATTCGTTCAGCGTGAGTAATACATACATATAGGAAGCCAGGAAGCTTATTTTTGGCTCTATATGTATGCTAAAAAACAGATCTAGGCATGAAGAGCCTCGAAAGGCATTTAAAAGGCTGTCCTGCAGCGTTTTATTTGCAGGCTTCAAGATTAGACTCTAATCATTAAAACGTTCTAGTTAACAGAGGTAATGAACGATAGTTACAAGCTTTTTTACTTCAAGCTTTTGTACTTGATTGGCACAGGATAGGTTCACAGGATGAACCTATTGAGGCGAGTTTGTCCGCAACTATTTAACAATTTCAATCCACTTGACTGTTTTTTTTTTTGGAGATAGAAGCAAACCAACTACACTTCCATCCCAAGAAAACAATGTAATAGTTGCTTTTCGTGTGATATTGTAGAAAAGTATGCTGAAAAATGTATACCGAAATTGAATGGACCGTTGCCGAGGGAAGCGTATAAAAAAAATTACTTTAAAAAAGCTTGTGGTAGGCATTCTCTATATCATGGCAAATATTTCATTCACTTTTGCAAATTTTCTATTTCTTTTCGCGCAATTTCTAAACCACAAACTCTCACAAAATGTAACCGCCGTAATCTAAGAGGTAGTATTGGCTTATTAGACGAGAACCCATAGATCAAACTCCAGCTCAGACACCTCGCAGAAAAACGAAATATTGAAAAAATGTTTCTTTCAACAACTTACACTCAACAGACTTCTGCTAAAAAAAAAAAAGCTCTGAGAGTAAAATAAAATTCCACCAATAGCTTCTCAAAGATCATCGTCGGGATACTATTTTAAACTGTAGGTTCCGCCACTAATGAATGAAATTAACACAAACAACATGGATGATGTGAAAAGCTAGATTGTAAACCTGACTTAAACAATTGTAATGACCAATGAAGTACAGCAATGTGAAGTAAAAATTACTGAAACCATCATCTAAAAGGATTAAGGATTTCATTACATGACAATTTTCATTGAAAAAAATAAAAAAAAATTTTTATTCTTTTAATTTCATCGTCTAAGTTAATTACAAAATTTTAAAGAAATCAGAATAAAAAAAAACTCGCGAAATACTTGGAATATATCAATAAACCGTGAAGAGTGTTTTATTCTTATTTAATAATTTCCTTTTGCCTAAAAGAAATTCATAGTCAGTTTCTTTGTTGTGTTGTGCATATTTATTCTGTTAAAGAAATCTTTTTAATTAATATTTAACGCTCCATGTGCTCCATGTTAAGAAATGCCTCCATCAAAGAAATTTTGCAGAAAATGCATGCATGAAGCCAGCATACTCATTATTATCATTACATTATTACTCATTACAAATGAAAACAAAAGCCAGAGAGAGAGAGAGAGAGCGAGAGAGAGCGAGAAATTAAAACAAAAATAGCATCACATAACAAGATATTTACAATTACGCAAAATAAATAAACCGTGATCTCTCTCTCTCTCTGTGTGTGTGTGTTATGAGATAATAATGATGCTGGGCCATTGGCGCCAGCTCTCTGCAACGTCACAGTTATGCTTGCTGGAGGCCAATGGCAAGACCAAAACAAAACAAAAACAAACACGCACAAATGAAAACAAAAGTGGACTAGTGGACTTTTACACACGCTCACACACTCGCGCACAAATTTTTCTTTGTTTTCAACGGAAATTTTAATTTTTAAGATTCCAACAGAGAGCTGTGAAGTGCGTGTGTGAGTTTTTTTATTTTCTTTTTTTTTTTTCTTGTGAATGTTTCATTCAAAATTTTTTTTATATTTTGTTGGTTTCTGTTATTAATTACTTGTCAATTTTAACAGTTTAATTGTTTAATATAAAATTCTTTTTCTTCTTCTTTTTTTTGTTGTTTTTTTGATTTTTTTTTTTGTGTTTTAAATTTCATGGGAAATTGTTTATCAAGTGGTTATAGAGTGCGCAACTGTGTCATCATCTAAAGATTTCCTTAGAATATCCGCCGTTTCGTAACTCACAAAAATATCCCACAGAGCCAATAATTTTTAAAGGTCATTGAGTATGAGAAGAGAGCATATAGAGCAGACGATTTTTTTTTTTTGTTAATTAAACAGTTGTTGTTGTTTTTTACCTCTACACAGTGGGACGCATTTACGATGCTAAAACTCTTCATAAATGCGGGTCAGTTTGTTATGAAATTGGAAAAGAAGAAGGAAAATTATCAGGTTAAATGACGTCATATTAAACTGACAAGTTTCGTTGATATACGAATAATTTCCAGAGTTTTAAACGTGTTTTCAAAAGCCCGTGTAGCAATAGCCAGAATAGGTCCACGATTATCATTTCCATTTAAATTTACAATTGAAAAATGTTGGTAAAATTAGTGAAACATCGATTTTCTATTTTATCATAAATTGGAAGCAAAAAAAAGTCTTGCGATCATACCATGGGTCTGAGACTCTGGTCTCCCGCATTCTAACGCTGTTCGGCGTCAGTAGGAATAATTCTCCGCTTATTGCGCTTGCATCGTTACCTATTCTAAAACAAATGTTCTTTCGAGTAAAATATCGTTTACAATACTCAGGCCACTTCTCGATGCATAACTCAAATAAATTCTCATTGTAATCATCCAATAAAAGTTAAGATTGTCTCAAACCCGCTCATGTTGAAAAGAGTGTCTGTCTTTCGTTATCTTTTATTGACCACACCATTTCAAACTCCTCTTTCTATTCCGCAATTCATTTCTATCCTCATTAGCGGCATGGAGGCTCTATGTAAGGTACTCTGCCAGCTCATTACCACCATTTTCTAGGTAATTGGGTACTCACAAGCCATGTCAGCTTTCTATTATAATCTTCAGTCAATTTCATACGAAATTAGTTCGTAGAGCGTGTCCTAACTGTCAGATAGTATTCCTATGTCTCGTCCTCTGTACTTACTATCCTTCGCTTGGAAGCAACTCGAATGTTTCTCCAAGTGCTCTGAATATATCACTCTTGGGCTGTCCCACTGCATATCCTTGAGCAGGAAAGTTTGTTGAAATTGACGTTGAAGCTCAATGTAAACGTTTGATATGCATTACTGCAATTCATATTCGCTCCAAGTGGCAAGGCATAAGATCTAAAAAATATGTTTGTTATGCATGTTGTGCGGTGTGTGTAACACACACTGTAAGCAAAAATTAATTAATTTTCAATTTTAACTGAATTATCTTTCGTTTATTGATTAAAACAAAAAAAAAAAAATGAATTATCACGTGTGGCCGATTCAAGCAAATAAGAAAAAGGAAAAAAAAGCAAGTGAAATAAACGGACAAGTAAACTAAATTTTTATAATTGCATGCAACATGTGTCATTATCGACTAAATTGTCACTAAATAAATTTCAAGAAAACCGACCGCCAGCCAACCACATGTAGCTGCAACACCACTGCAAAGCCTCCTCTACTCTACTGCACTGTGGTGAAACAATAACGCAGGGAGAAAACGAATTTTTTTGTTTTTGTTTTTTTTTTTGTTGTTGTTGTTTAAGTCCAAAAAGTAGTTTATCAATTCAATTTTCTCTCGAGTGCACTTAATTAATTTTGAAAATTGATTGATAATGAAATGACAACCAACCAGCACTGGTCAAGCCAGAGAATGATAAGCACCACCAGCAACAAGCAGTTCAAAGGAATGCTTTTTTGCTTTTCTGCACTTACTGTGTGGCTTTTGCGTGGTGGTAGTAGTAAGAGACAAGTACCCCAATTGACATTTCGGCCATTGATTTAATGACTCTGCACCGTAATCGTTGCCTTGTGGGCATAAAACTTTTTAATTTTATTTAAAAGGCAACTTTTTCTGCAAGAAAATAAAATGAAAACAAATTTAATGAAACCTCACTCAACTCAGTTACCGGAAAGCGAAACTGTGCGGAATTTGTTGACGTGCATGACATGTAAGTTTCGTCAAGAGTTTCTTTGGCTGTTTTTTTTTGGGCTCCTCTTGTAATATTTGAGAAAAACAAAATTTATTCATTTTCCCAACACAGATGAAATATTCACATGCCTGTGACAAGTTGCTGCCTTGCCTGTTGCCTGTCTGACTGTTGCTGCAGCATTTGTTATGCAGTTTTGCTCTTTCATTTGTCATGCAATCTGGCAAAAAACAAAAAAAAAAATCCCCCAAAACTAAACAGGCTACTAATAAAAAAGCTACAGTTTTAGTGCTGATGGATTATGATTTGATAGTGTTGCTGATGCTGATGTTGATGCTAATGATTGATGACGACAG
>QOCX01002347.1:0-14850 GCA_005959815.1 Sarcophaga bullata | reverse complement strand
TATTAAACAGACAGGTTGTTTGATGGTTAGTAGAAAAAAAATCAAAAAATCATTAAAAAAAAATTGTTAAAGCAAGTATTAAAGCATACTTAAAACACATAACGACGTCACAGTTAACGAAAAACCGAACACAATGCCGGTATGAACAGCAGCACGCGAAATAAACACAATTATACACAGGCACACTGGCACAACTTTCAATGTGTGTGCTTAAGTGAGAAATATAAACAATAATAACAGAAACAATAATAAACAACAACAACAACAATAGCACAATATAAAATAGTTTTTAAAGCGGGGGTAAGAAAATAATATAAAAATAAATTGTAACGCTTAACAAATGTTCAGTCAAGTTGAAATTGTCGCGAGAAACACGGCGAGAGACAGCGAATAGAAAGACAGTTGAAAAATTAAAACAAAAATCGGAATTTAAAAAGAAATTTAATTGAAAATAATAATAATTATTAAGAGAACATACATATAAATTAATAAAAAAAAATATTTTATAATGAATTTACCCACAAGAGTTAGAGTAAAAGGAGTTTAGAAGCGTTTTAGTTTTATGGAAAAAATTAATTAAAAAAAAATTTGTAGCTGAACTTAATTTAATTTTAATCGCCTTAATGACATGTATTTTCGATGTCGAAAATTTTCGGTTTAATTTTAAATGACATTAAATTTTAAACACGAATTATTTAAACAATTTTGTTAATAACAAATTTTTTTTGTTGGTGTATGTTAAAATAAAACCCAATACAATTATTATTCTCTAACTAACAACAAAGCTACAACAACAAATTAAATTTAACAAAAAAAAAAACATTACAATTTTATTTGTGTTTAAACAAATTCACAATAAAACAATGATAAATAATTTATGTGTAATTAAATAAATGTTTTTTTTTTATTTCTTTCTACAATTATTACAAAAATAAAACAACCACAGCACAAGCACAAAGAGTTTTAGTGGGAAAAAATAATTCACATTACAAATAAGAATAAAAATAAATAAAAATTCAAAGAAATAGAAAAATTTCTAAAATAAAAATAAAAATAAAAATAAAATTTAATCTATAAAACTAATAAAAATAAATAAAAATAAAATGAAGCTACCGAATTTAATAAATAAAAATGGCTCAACACCTACGGATGTGGCTGCAACAACGGAAGCTGCAAGTAAAAAAGGTTGGTAATCGCTGGACTAAAAAGGATTTTTTTTTTTGATTTGGTTTATAATTGTTTCAGGACTTAACTCTTTATTGTTTTATTGGTTATTGTCTAACCACCCTAGATTAAGTGTCCAAAATAAAATTGAAGGTTGTTTAAGGGGTAAAAAAATTTAAATTTTTTAATTTAATTTTTTTAATTTAATTTAATTTAATTTTTTATTTAATTTAATTTTTTTAAAATTTTAAATTTTTTAAAATTTAATTTTTTTTTTTTTTAAGAAAAAAGTGTGAAGTAGCTAATAAATTTCCATTTTACCTTGAAAGTATTCTATCTAAAACATGCTTGAGAAACAATAAAAATAAAGCGTGAAATTATTAAAATTTAAATTATGAAGAGACTACTTGCTACATGATTATAAAACTGAAGCGTGTGTGTTTATACAGTAAAAGGCTTGTGAATTCTACGATTTCAGAAGTAAAGCTTAAAAAAACAATCTTAACGCTTTAATTTCGATTAAACTTTACTTTCATTTGAGTTCTTGAGCCTTGTCATTGTGCAGGAAATACAAACTGGCAGTTAAATGATCGCCTCTAGATTGGTTGTAGCAATCGATCCTTTTGAATTAGATTTCAGAAATTTTTTCTCACATTTCTGGCGGCATCTCAAAGATAACTTGACAAAAGTTGCCTTTCAAATGCATTAATGTTAGGACGTTATTCGCCTTGGTACGATCTTCAACGAAGCTGCACAAAAAAGTTGTCAAGCGCGTAAAATTGTAAGATCCTGATGGCCAATTGGCATCAACAAAATGTTTAATCATGCAATAAAATTAAAATCGTTCGCAATGTGTGGCTTGTGGCATTGTCTCATCAAAAATTTATAGCGATCAGTTGACAAAAGCGAACTCAGTACTTTAAATTAATGCTTCCAGAGTCCTTTGCGAATATATTCGGCCCAAGGACACCTACAAACCACAATGCTGAATAAATATTCCTTTTTATCGAATACAATGGCTTTTCCACAATCAGTTTTGGGTTGCTCTACACCTATATGTGACAATTTTACTTATTAACGTAACCATACATACACACATACATACATAATTGGTTATTAGAACATTTCAATCCGGATTAAGACTTAGCTTCTCATACTACTTATGTTATGTGTGTTAATTTTATGCATGAATGGTAGGATCACATTAATATCGACTCCGATAATAGATCCTTTGACCTATCTTAGCGATCTTATTGCTACAATACGTAATTGATCAATACAACTCTACAAACAGGACTACGTCCTTGCTTCTCACACCACTGATGCTAGGTGTGTAATTTTATAAATGAATGACTTGTTCTACAGTTTAAAGTCGACTCGGAAGGACACATTTTTTGAGAAACTTTCTTTTCATGGCAATTTATCCCTTTGGAAATAGGCAAAGAAATATTTTTCTTATTTTCGTTTTGATGTCTGATACGGAGGACAAATTTTCGTGAAACTCTTTCATGGCAATTTTATTTACTGGCAGATTTTTTGCCAGATGTCTGCATAGAGGCAGTTGCCGAAAAAAAATTTTTTTATTTTTCGTTCTGCTGAAGATGTCTGGACCTAGGCTTAGATGCATGGTCTTAAGCCTAATAAGCCAACACACTACCTACTAGACTACGGAGACTTCAGCATTATCGAATACAATTTCTTTTACACAATCAGTTCTGTATTCTCCTAGTCCTACATACATACATAATTTGCCATTACAACCCTTCAGTCAGGAGTACTGCCAAGCTTCTCACACCACTTATGTTGTGTGTGTTAATTTTATACATGAGTGGCGGGACCTACTGTTTAAAGTCGACTCCGAACAACAGATTCTTGAGAAACTTTTCATGGCAATTTTATTTTCTCTCAGAGGTTTTACCAGAGATCTGCTGAGATGAAGTCGCCGAAGAAATATTTTTTTCCTATTTCGTTTTTGATGTCTGACAAGGGATTCGAACCCTGGCCTTTCGTCTAATAAGCCAACACACTACCTACTAGACCACGGCGGCTTTGCCTAGTCCTATATGCGACAATTTTGCCTATTCACCCAATGAAAAATGGGCCTCTTTGCTGAAGAAACTGCAATGGGTGTGATTTAGTACTTGGTAAGCAGTTTCGCAATAAGACTTCTAGTAGAAGAACAATACAAAAGCAATGGCGAATCAATCTTAAAAGATGAAAGAGTTTTCAAGGAAAAAAAATTTTTCCAAAACATATGGGAATCTGTTATCTCCAAATAATGAGTATCAGCACCGTAAGAAGTCTGAGCTGTATACACTGAACTGTGATAGTTTAAGAGAATTACAGCATAACTGTTGTGTTAGCTGGCACATGTCTAAAGCATGTTTAAGAGTTGCTTATCTTACTAAGTGTTTAACGAAGCAACCAAAAAGGTTAATGACTAAAACTAAAATAGAAAGACCAGGTCGTTGAGGCTACAATGTTGCCAAATTTTTTTGTTGTTGTTAGGGGCACAGAAATGTTCAATATCTTGTTCTTATCATGTAATAATCTGTAAGATTTGTCTGTGTTAATAAACCATATTAAATTTAAAATTCTCAATAATTTTTTAAAACTATTTAGCATTTTATTAATTAAGAAAGGTACTTTACCTTTTAGCTATTAAGAGAATATATTCTCTAATAATTTAATTCAATTCATAGAATTTGTTTAAAATCTAATAAAGCCTTGATATAATTCGTGTTTTTTTTTTTTATTCGAAGATAAGAATTATTCTGTATTAGACGATTGAAAAAATTTTTCCACGTTGAATAAATAATTTTTTTTGTTATTGTTTTTATTTTGTTGCCACGTCTCTGGCATTGACCGAAAAGTTAAAAAGCGATTATTTGACATTCAACACACACGCACACACACAAACACACACATAATTGACTCGATTAAATGCTGTTTATGGCAGATATCGCAGAAAAAATAAACAAAAATATTAGCATAAAATAGTAGAATTCCAATCAAATAATTTAATACGGATTTAAAGGGATTTTTCACAATTTTTTTGTTTGAAATTCAATTCTATTTGGGAGATTTGCAGAAGCTCTTTATAAAAAAATATAAAAAATTTCAAATAAAAATCAATTCCCGACGCCTGAACAGGCAACAGGAATATTTCCAAGTGAAAGTAGATAACCTGGACTTTAATTATGAATTCTAATTTAGTTCATTAGAAAATTACATCAGCTTATGTACAGTGGGCGTCAAAAGAAACTGGACATTACAGAAAAAATTTATACATTAATAAATTACCGTTATTTTTATTTTAATATTGTTTCATTGCCAGTTTTTTTTGAATTTAAACAAAAAAAAATTTTCAAAAAAATTTCAAAATTTTCTCCAAATTTTTTCGCACTCCCTTATGTGGTAAAAGTTGAGTTCGATGATTGTTAGAATTGTATCCTTAATGTATAGTTTTTTTGATGCTTCCTGTTCATGATTTTAAACAAAATAATATTCATAATCAATTAATTATTATAACTTCTGTACTTGGAAACAGTAATTAAACAACAAGAATTTTTTTTCTTTCAAAACTCTTTTAAATTAAACAAACTGGTTACCTTTAAAAAAAACAAACCAATAAAAAAAATATTCCATTCAATAGATTCATAGCAGATTGCATTTATTTTATTCTTACTTATTTATTTAATTTTTTCTTTTCAATAATTTATTTAAATTCTGAAGTGTAACAAACTGTCCTGTTGTTAATTAATTTACGATGAAATTTGGCAAAAGCAAAAATAAATTAAAAAAAAAAAAATTGATTTAAAATTCTTAAACTGGTTTTTGCATATTTTAATTTGAGAAAAAATAATTCAAAGCGTTTTTTTTAAACACATTTAACGCATTTACACGCTTAATTTACTGCTTTTTTGATTAACAAAATATTTTTAATTTCCGCCAAGGAAATAACATTTTATGCTGCACTCTACTATAAATGCAGACAAAAACTGAATCAAAACTCTTAAATGCAACAAATTAAAATACAAAAACAATAACAATCTCTAAAAGCTAAGATATTAAACGCTAAGCTCTAAGATGTATAAAACAAAGAATATATAAAGAACTTGTCTTATGAAGTGTGATTAACTTCTTTTCTTTTTTGTTTCTGTCATTATTTTGATTTCCTATTAATCCAGTCTCAATTATCTTTTATTAACTAACGAAAGCAGTAAACCAATACCAGTTAGACACACTGGCTGTTTAGTTGTCTGCATAAAATTTTCTTTATCTGGCGTCACCTTCAACTGTATGTCATGGTAAGTGGGAAAATAAACTTCAATAATCGTTACCCTACTCGAGAATAGACAGTCTTAGTGTTTACAGAACAACAAAGCTCCCTAGAATATAGCTTCAGAAAGTAGAGGCTATTTTGGTCCTTAATAGGACCATTTCTCATAACGATAGTCACTAAACTGTCAATACAACCATAAGTGCCCGATGGTTGTAGTAGCCATAGTCTAAAAGGTAGTTTGATGGCTGTTCAAACCCCAGGTCAGACATCTCCAACCAAACGAAATATGAACAAATATTTCTGCTGCGAGTTTCTTTCAGCAGATTTCTGGCAAAGGGATAAAATTTCCTTGAAGAGTTTCTGAAAGTCGACTTTAAACCATAGGTGCCGCAACCCATGCATAAAATTAACACACACAACATAAGTGCTGTGAGAAGATAGGTCGTAGTCCGGACTAAAGAGTTATAATAACCAATTATGTATGTTTGTGGTTGTAAAACAAACCGCCTTTGACTAGACATTCGGCCAATAAGTTCTGGTTGTCCAAGAATCCTTTACCTCCAATTCCCAAGTTCAACGGAAACGGATTTTATCCTGCATATATCCACACAGGACCAGAGTTGTCTGCTCTGAATTTACAATCCAACCTTTACTTTGGAAATGTTTGCATATCATTTACCAGTTTCTCTCTGCAGAGAATTTTTTAGAATTTTCTGTTTTACCAGCCTTTGCCAATGTGTCAGCTTTGTTGGCACCGCCAATGTCCTTGTGTCTAGGAATCTCTATGGAAATAATTATCTCATGAGTGGAGACCTATTTTGTAATTCTATTCCTTAAGGGAATACAAGCATCATCATGTCCATTTTCATTCACCAGCTAACCACATAAATGTTCTACTGTACTAGGTCCTAGAATGACAGGGTTGCCAACTGCAGTTATCTAGAACCAATACACACAGCATTGTCATTCTCAGTGCCAATTCTGAACTCACTGATTTCATTTTCGCCCATTTTTGTCATACGTGATACGCTTTTCATCGGCCATTTATTGACTTCAGGAATGTTGTGATTTCGCTCTGTTTTAACAGGGAATAGCAAACGAAAATTCGGAACATTTTCTTTCTTTTCTTCAAATGTTAAATAATTCTTTGCTAATGAATATTTACTTTAGTTTAGCAACAACGAAGCTGTTTAGTGTGTCTCAAGTGCGTTTCAAACTGAAAGTTAATTTTTATTGTCACCCAACAGTTTGTTACATTTTATAGTTTTATATGCTAAAATACTTGTTGTAATCTGTTTCTATAAATGGTTCTGCTCTTTGTTCTTATTTGCCACTCTACTTAGACGTACACACACAGTTTCTTAATTGCATAGGATTTGACTTGTTGAAATGCTGTATAACCATATAAGAGGTGTTTACACGTAAATTTTATGTTTTAGTTTTACAAAGACAAAGATTAGCAGTTCGATTTTGTTTTCCCCGTTAATAAACAATTGATTTATGTATTGATTTCATAGATGTATGTTCATGATGTTTTAAATTTTAGGCGCCACACATTTGTCATATTTCAAATAACACTTTTATGACTATCATTATATGGGTGGTTCTATTATTTGTTACAACAGACAAGCTATACTTTCATTGATTATGGCATATAAATTTTGAATTTCAATTTATTTTTTAACGGCAAATTTGAAATCATTAAATAATTCATAGCAAACAGGAAACTAAAAAATTCAAACGAAAAATCATTAAAATTTTTATGCACACTTGTTTAACAAGTAGTCTGTAATGAAACATAGGCTTTAACTTGCATTTACAATGTTAGCAGTAAAGATTTAAGCAACAAACCTGCTTATTGTCAAGAAAGATGGTAAAGACTTAAGCAAGAAACTTTTTCTTTGTACAATGAAAACACAACAAAAGAACACCAAAGACTTAAGCAACAAACATTTCTTTTGTTACAAAAACAACGCAATACAAGCAAGACTTAAGCAACAAACCTCTTTTTTTATAAAACAAAAATCAAACGAAATCAAGGAGAACGAGCTGAACTGGACGTTTTAATTCTTTTAAAGACACGAATTGTCCATCTGATATCATGGGTAGGTGGCAGAAAGTTTGCCTTCAAATAATACACTATTGGATTTATAATGCTTGTTAAGCTGAAACGCGGCACTAGTGGCCAGATAGTGTTGATGGAAATGATTAACCATGGAATTCATTCAGTTGTTTGGAAATATTTGATGGTTCACGCCTCAATACAACAACATACCTATTGGTTTATCTCCTCTTAACTCTTAGGTAACATAGAACTGTAATAATCTCTCTTGAATGCCAAGGAATTTTATTTTTATATCGGCTTCAGTCGCCTGGTTTGCAAATCCCAATATAGCCCTATCTTACAATATCAGTTGCAGCCTGCCTATAAATGTGGCCTATCTAATACTAAATTTCGCCTTCTGATTATTTCTATATGATATCGATCATTATTCGATTCATTCTTGCATGGTTCATTAATTAGATTCTTCCAAAATCACGTATAGTAATCAGTCTTCTGGTAAGCCATTCCGCCTTTGTCTAAGAAACAAACTAATCGGGGTCCATATTACTGAATGGTATCGAGAGAACCTTTCTCTAAATGAGTCTTTCCCATGAAGTTCGTTGTTATTCCATCTATAGTGTCAAGAATCCAAGGATTTCCTAGTAAAGTTGTACGGTTTGTGCATTATCTTTGTTGAAACGTCTTATCATACGATTATAATAATTTATTACCAAGTGAAAACAGTTAACGAATCGATGTGAAGTGAATCAATGGTAACGGTTCTTCGAGAGTCATTTCGAAAATATAACACAGGCATACGATAATACTGGCCAAACAGTCACATTCTTCATACGCAGTGGTTTTTTTTGTAATCACTTTTGGATTCTCCAGGCCCATATGCAACAACGTTTCTTGTTGACATAACCACCGAGTGAGAGATGAGCTTTATCTGTTGTATACTGCGTGAGTTGATGGAGAAAGCCATAATAAAAACTCGTATTATCCTTTATGATTTCTCAAACGGAAGCCATATTTTTACCATATCTATAATGATTCCAGACTCTTTACATTTCTCAAATATTTGTTGCAAATATTAAAAGCAAATATTTTATGTTTTGTTAACTGGTGAAAAAAAAGTTTTGTTTTATACAAAAATCAAAAGCTTTTGTTTGAAAAAGCTTTCCTTTATATCAATTGATTTGTCTGGTTGTTAAGAAGCATTAAAATACCGGAAGATAAGGTGACCACAGGCAAAGAATTTACGTATAAAAGCTAGAGAATTAATTGTAAGTTATTAAAACAGATTACCAAAGCATTTCTGTTACAAATAGTTTGAAAAAAGCTTTAAATAAACTTTTTGTTCCAAGCACAAAAATTTTGAAAACATGAAAAAAGTTTAGAACTCTGCGATTTAAAGCGTTTCGTAGAAGAGATGTTTTATTCTAAGTCAGTTAATCTTCGGACAATATATTTAAATTCAAATGAACGTTTAACTAACGTTTATTTAATTGGGTTTTAATGTTGAATATATTGTGGGTTAACTTATTTAATATTGTTCTTTTACAGTCCATACCATAAAAACAATTCATTACGTATGTAAGCAAAAGAGAATATTTTCTAAATTACTCATGAGTAGTCTGTTGTAAAAACGTTCTTCAAAGCATATATAACTGCCTGACTATATGTATAGAAACGATTATCCCTAGCCTATTTCGATTAATAACTTAAATAGGTTAAAAACCTATCAACCATCTTCGTAGCTAAAGTGTATTCTCTTTAATACTGAATTTAATATGAAAAGCTAATGTGCTGTGATCATTTCATATCCTAAATTTAATATTCCTTCAAATAAAATGTATAAGATTAAAAACTGTTTTAAAATATTTTAGGATGACCATGTTAATATTGACCATGTTCAATGTTAAATTGGAATTGAAAAGCTAATGTGCATGATATCTTGCACCCTAGTTTTGTCACTTAAAAAACTGTCTTATTATCAGATTAAAAACTGTTTTAAAATATTTTAGGGTGACCATGTTAATAGCGACCATGTTCAATATCAAATTGGAATTGAAGAGCTAATATGTGCAATGATTATTTCTGCTATGAATATTTTGCACCCTAGTTTTGTCAGTTAAAAAACTCTCTTATTATCAGATTAAAAAACTGTTTTAAAATGTTTTAAGGTGACCGCATTGCGCTGATAATATTTCTTAATGAAATTAAATTTTATTTTCTTTATTTTTAGAAAGAAATAAAAATTATTTTTACGATGATCCCAGACAGACATTAAAATTTTCCATCATGTTAGGCTGATTGACAGGGCCTCTATAGAATCCAAATACACATGCACACACACTGCAATACAATAGCTGTTATATTTGAGCTTACTTTATAAATAATGCTGTAATTTATTTAAAAAAAAGGCCCCTGACTGATAAGAAATTTAGTATTTTATTGTAAGAAAAAGAAAAAAAAAACTGAAAAAAATAAAAAAAATTTGCCAAAAACCAAAAAAAAAATAAAAATTTAATATTTTATAAAATGTATGATTGAATAAATAACGGTTATCTTAAACGAAATTTAAAATTTTAAAATTTAAAAAAAATTATTTTTTTTTATCGATTTCTCGTTTTTTTTGCCATTTTTTCTGGCGCTTTTGTCAAGTGTTATCAAAAGTTTGCATGAAGCGTGGTTATCACATGTAAAAAATTATTTTTTTTTGTTGTTTTTGTTGTTGTTAAAAAGATAGTTGTTATAATAAAAAAAAATTCCCTGTTTGCTTTTGTTTTTAGTTTTGTTTTCCTGGTGCTTAAAACAATTTTCTTAGTAAATAATACCAATAATTCGCACAAGTGTGTGTGTGTGTATGTGTTTATTCACATAATAAATAATTAAAAAAGTTTATTTTATTATTTAAACAATATATATATACAAAAAAAAAATTAATAATAATAAAACACTTCAATTATAAGATGCTTAATTTTTGAAATTATTTTAATATGTTATTATCAAATTGGAAAAGTAATCGATCAGTTATTGAGTAGACTTGGACGGTAACACACGTTAAGCCAAAGTAGTGCAAAAAAAAATAATCAAAAAAAAAGTATATTTTTAAATACAAATTAATTTAATTACAATAAATTATAATTAAAATCAATTTTTAAAAACAAATTTCAAAAAAAGAAAATCCTAACTTAGAAAAATGCCCAAAAATAGCGCTATGATACGCAAGGTAAATATTTGTGTAGGTGTTATGAAAAAAAAAAGAGCATAAAATATAGTTAACAATTGTTAATAGAACAATAACAATGTATTGTTAATAAAAAAATGCAATAAATACGCCTATTGTTTGTTCATTAATTAAATAAGCCACTAGTCGCAATTTTTTTTTCTTTTTCTAAGTAGTTTTCTTTGCTTACATTTCAAAATAACTACGTATTAGAATTGTTTATTTATAATTACAAATAAATAATAATTTAATTATATAAAGAAAAACTAATTAAAATAAATAACAAACACTACACCAATTAATTGCTATTTAAATAAATACAAATGTGGTCACCTTAATTTTTAAAATATCACAAGAAAACCCATAAAGACAGTTTTAATCTTGTGAATGAACTCCATAAAAAAATTTTTAAAAGCACGCGTTCCCCTGGTGGTTAGCTTAGATTTAACAAGAAATAATTTGTTTCATTTAAGTCAATCAGTCTTGATTTCCAGAACAAATTCTAAAAGTTTTGAATTAAAGTCTATGCTTAATCAATCTGAAATTGTTTATTTATTTTGAAAAATAAATAAATTTCCTTTTTAAGTTTACACAAAGCAATGTTTAAAGAAATTCTTAAAGGGGATTTTAATTTATTCTGCAGCTCTTTCCATTTTTAAAGATCTTTTACTGTAAAGTATTCAAATCTGCAAATATTTTATTGAAAGGTAAAATCCCGCTTAGAATAGAGGGTAGACCCAATTTTCTATTATAAATCAGTACCCAACTCATCCTTTATGGATTGAAAACCAACTCAATAAATCTCTCCATAGCAGTCGTCATTATGTGATGTCAAGAACCTTTGCCTATTCCTAGTAGAATCGTACACTGTCATATAAAGTAAAAGATAGTCTTCCACTTGGTCCTCAAAACTACAGTTCTTGTAGAAATCATTCGACAGAAGTTCTTGGCTATGAATATGTCTTCGATAAACTCTGTGGACTATGAGCACCGCAATAGTAAGATGGATGACCAGACTATTTAAGAAAAAAAAAAGGGCATTCACAGCCGTCTTTCTATACAAGTGTTGAAGACTGAGAAACTGGTTTTTACTGAGAGCAGTAAGATAAGTGACCATTCGATTCAAGACAAGGAATATAATCATTAGTGCAGTCTCCCAGTCAAAGAAGAATGCCAAGTTTAACTGTGGTTAGTAAGATAAGGGCCCATTCAATGTGCGAAAAACGGACTACAAGTGCTCTTCCTATCCATAACAGTCGACCATATTTCTATCAGTGCTGGAAGACTGTACAACGACCTGAGAATATCCAATTTAACCTAAGCAATTGGATCATATATGCCTTGAAACATATCGGAGGTTGTATAGGCATTTTGTCACCAATACTACCGACGACGACGTTGTGAAATCCACATAATAGTTAACTTTGAAAGCTCCAAATATTGTCCAGTCCCCAGTACCAGTTTCCTAAAGCAGATGTGACTTGCCTTGTTCTCTTAAACACAAAACAGCTCGTGTGTTGAAAAGTGAATCTGGTAGCAAAAGTCTCTTAAATACTAGATTTTACTCAACACCCTTGTTCTTGACACACATTGGGCTTAAAAAATGTCAACTGAAACATCAGCTGGAAGACCTCGTCAGCTCGCATGCAACGTGTCTGCTCTCTTTCGAACTGGGGGGCTTAAAATCAACTTTGGACAGACCCAATAAGGGTCACCAACAGTGATCAATTTTTTGTAAAAATTTTGCTTTTTTTTTTTACACAATAGAATTGAAAACAATAATCCCTGACCAGCGAGAGTAACAAATTAAAATTTGGACATAGATTCGTAGTTTCCTTTGGACACACAGTTAGGAATTTCAGGGCAAAGACTCATTGTTAGGATGAGAAAGTAGGCCTTCGTATGTAAAATAAGTACTTCAGGAAATAGTTGAAGTGAAATAAATCCTATTATGGACGTGGTAAGCTTACTAAATGGGACTTCGATAGTTCAATTCTCAGCTGTAAATCCTTAAAAAAAAAAATAAAGGTAAACAGAAATAATTATTTCGGCAATAAATTCTCAGTAGCCTTTGAGCCTTGAAGTCGCCGTAGTCTAGTAGGTAGTGTGTTGGCTTATTAGACGAAAGGCCATGGTTCGTATGCCCGGTCAGACATCAAAAACGAAATATGAAAAAAAAATATTTCTTCGGCGGCTTCCTCTCAGCAGTCGACTGTAGGTCCGCATCGATTATATAATTACACACACACACGTACATGTGTGACTGAAGGGTTGTAATGGCCAATTATGTATGTAGCCTTTGAGCCCTGAGCCCTGAAAGTAAAATAATTGCCTTAGAAAACCTTTGCAAATCAGTCGCTAAACTGTAGGTCCCGCCACTCAACACGGAAGACCTGCTTAACCAGGTCATAATCCTGACTAAAGTGATGTAATGGACAAAAGAAGAAGAAACAAAGAGCATCATAGATAGTAAAAACATTGGAAGAAGTTTGTTGAGGTCCTGAGTTTCGTATATGAATCCCAAGAAAATCTACTACGGCTTATATATCAGTACCCTTAGATGTTAGGGTTCATTCATAGGATCAATTGTAAATTCCCAGTAACTAGACTTTCTTTCCTTTTTCTTTTTTACTAATTAACCTGATATTTACTTGAAAAAATTCAAAACAAAAAAAATTATCATTTTCAGAGCAGCGGATGTGATAAATGGCAAGTACAAACACATGATCAGGCTTGGGATGGAGCTGCAGGGAAATGATTTTTTTGGTAGGTTTCGTCCTTTGGTGTGACTGCCACTGGTTCGATTCAAAAAGTCTATTAAAAAAAAACAAAAAAAGTACGCGTGTATGGGCCGTATGGGAGAAAAAACATTTACATGATGGCATCAGTTAAATGCTTCATGAATTCGTAATCGCGGAAAAAAAATAAAAATAAGAAAACAAAAACAAAATGAATATAATAATGAGGGCATCTTATTCAAGGGTATTCCAAAAACATTTAAAAATACATTGCAAACGTCTAGTAACAAGATGATGCAAAGCAATTTAATGCCCTTAATTAATCAAAGATATTTACAGGGTGTACTAGAGGGTGTATGTTTTATAATAAGTAAACATTAATCGCTTTAAAGCGGTTTTATTTGGTTTTCTTCTGCTTATTTTGCTAATTTTTTTTAATTTATTTTTCCTCTTTACAGAATCAATATTCGGCATACGTCACTTGCAATGTTTTCTATTATTTTGCGGTTTATCGGTGGCATATGCCTTGAGAGTAAATCTATCGGTGGCCATTGTGGCCATGACGGATAGCCAATCTACAAATCCTGATTTTGATGTAAGTTTGTTGTTTTTTTAATTGCTAAATGTAAGCCGCTTATTAATTTTATTTCTCTTTAGGAATACCAATGGTCAGAGAAAACGAAATCCTTATTGTTGAGCAGTTTCTCTGGGGTTATGTGATTCACCCCAAGTGCCAAGCAGGCTCTAATGGCAACGAAGATTCGGTGGTAAAATTCATGATGTTAAGTGGAAGTGTTCAATCTTGCTCTTTGCTACTGTCTAACTCTATCTGTGCCCGCTTGGGTGACTGGCAATTGTGTGTGCTTTGAGAGTGATAGAAGGCCTAAGTCAAGGCTTTTTATTCCCTTCCACACATACCATACTGTCCAAATGGGCACCTGTAGAGGAAAGAGGTACCCTAGGCACTTACAGTTATTCTGGCTCTCAATTTGGTACGGTACTTATGTTGGCCACTAGCGGTGTTATGGCCTCATCGTCAATGGGTTGGCCTAGTATATTCTATATATCTGGCGGTGTTGGCTTGGTGTGGTCCGTTGCATTCTTTATTTGGGGTGCCAGTTCGCCCAGTGAATACAAAAATATTAGCGCCGAAGAAAAGAAACTTATCGAGACCTCTTTGGGCTCTCAAGAAGAGAACAATGACAAGACGGCTCAACCTAAAACACCCTGGCTGAAATTCTTTACTTCTCTGCCATTTATGGTCTTGACATTGACTCACTGTACACATAACTGGGGTTTCTGGACTCTGTTAACGGAAATACCATCGTATATGAAAAATATCTTGGGAATGGATATCAAAAGTAATGCCTTACTTTCGGCTTTACCA
>QOCX01002345.1:0-22972 GCA_005959815.1 Sarcophaga bullata | reverse complement strand
CTGCCTTTGTGCGATTGGAAGCCAATATCCAAGTCACCTTATTTATTGGAAAAAGTAGTACAAAATTGAACTAATCGAATGAGCCAAGTAACTCGTAGATGGTTGGACATGTGCCGGAATTTATGTATAAAAGGTAAGTGGCATGAAATTATGTGCTAGATTTCTACCTCAAATTATTATTTTGAGGTTTCAAGCTCTTAAAAAAACACTGTGCTTTTAATGAGAGAGTTAAAATTAACTTCTTACACTATTCTCATCGATTACATTCTCTTTATTGTATACAGATTCAAAACAAACATATTCTTTTCACTTCAATCACGCACGTATATCCGTATTTGGCTAGCATACCTATGAAGCACCAGTAAAAAGAAGAAGTTTACTTTTGCAGTAATACGGTAAGACGACGCTTTGTGGAAAAGTTCTCGAAGATATACAAATGATATTAATGTTTAGAATTCTTTATTTTTTTCAGCACAAAATTTCAAAGTATTTGATGAGTCATCAGATTGGAATTTACTGCAACTGATAACTTTTTTCAAATACAAAGATCAGGTATAAAGATCAGAAATGATGTAAATAAAGGATACTATATCACTTGGAAGTAAAAGTAATAGAACTCACGTCAAAGGACTGCCTAAAAGAATTCCTTCAGCCCAACATCTAGAAATGTTATCAGGAAGCAGTTTATTTATAAATTTTTGAATCGCAGTCAGCCTTTGTAAACGGTGTCCAAAACAGGATAGTGTTTGAAGAGAGCTTTCTATTGCGTTTATATTTCACATGACTATTAGTGTATATTGCGAACAATAAGAGAGCTATACTATATCATTGGATTATACTATGCCAATGCTTCATTTGCATTAAACGCTAGAATCTTAATTTGAAGGATCTTATGGATCAACTTTTAGTTTTTATAACTCTCTATTTATGAGCTCATTAGATGCTTTTGAAAATATATTTGTATGACAATACCTGTAACTACATTCGTAATAACAACAAATTAAAGGACGCATCTTTTCATAAAGGCGTTCTATAACTACAGTGCACCTACTTTGTAGGAAAAACAATCGACTAATGGAGATAAAAAGGCAAGAAATATTAATAAGAAAGGGGAAATGTTTTCTGGCAATCCTATGTTCCATAATATATCTTCATTTGATTTTTCACAACACCTTCAAGTCGCCGTAGTGTGTCGGCTTATTAGACGTAATGCCACCGCTCAAACCCTATGTCAGAGATATCCAGGAACACGAAATATTAACAAATTTTCTTCGGCGACTTCCTCTCAGCTGATTTCTTCCAAAAATTGTTAAGAGTAAATAAAGTTGCCATGTAGTTTGTCAAAAACCTGTCGTTCGTGAGTCATGTATTAAATTAACACCCACAACATAAGAGATGTGAGGAGATAGGTCGTAATCATGACTAAAGGGTTGTAATGACCACATTCAGTATTAACTTTTTTTTATTTATTTATCTTCCTTCTCTGCCAAAATATAAAAAAAACCTCCATCGCTCTCCGATCTTAAGCGTTTTAGTATATTATAGACAGTAGATTAAAAGTTTCTATCATGAAACAGAGTACAACAATAGATTTTGGTATTTATAAAGAAAAGAAAATTGTTTATTTTTATCTACATATTGTTTGACAATAATTTGATCAGTAACTTACCGTTATAAACGAAATATTTTCCCCTTTTGAAGAAATAATTCTTTTAGTTTCCTTAGTACCTCTTAGAAATTATAAAAATCGGTATAAAAAGTGCTGTTGTTGCTTTTAGATAGTTTTTTTTTGTNTTAGTACCTCTTAGAAATTATAAAAATCGGTATAAAAAGTGCTGTTGTTGCTTTTAGATAGTTTTTTTGTTTGTTTGTTTATTTTGTTGTTGTTGGTGTTGCTTCTACTACTACGGGGATACTTTTAGTTTTCTTTTTATTATTATTATAATTATATTTTGTTGATATTGTTGCTTTGTTTCTTGCTCCTGCCACTGATTCAACTGCCGTTCTTGCCTTTGTCTAATTGATTTTTTTTTTTGATGTTATTCTTTAAAACTTTTGCTGTTAACAAATCTAATGACAAATATGATTATAATTTTTCCACATTTATGTTAAAAAAAATTTATTTTAAATATAAGATTGTATTTTTATGCTGGTTTAAATGAAAATAGAAATATATCACTATTTTGTTATTACTTTTTTTGTTTTGATTTTATTATTACAACTTTAGTTTATTAATTTAAATGAAAGCAAATATTTGGCGAACAGATGAAACAATTATCAGCAATGGAGTTTAAAAATATAAACTTAAAAAAAATTATTTTCTTTTTTTGTATTTTTACAAAATTTTTGGCACTTTTTTGTGAATTTCTTTTGATTTAGTTTTCTTGTATCCCAGGTTTTTGACAAGACTTGGGGGTATGATAATTTATCAATGAAGAAAACTTTTGTTGTATATGCATCCAGGAAAATCGGCTGTCTTTGGAAATACAGAAAAATTTGTCCTATACAAAATATAACGAATTTGGTATAAAAGAAACAACACAAAAGAATTGCGTGACATTAGATTCTTTTTCTCTCTCTTCATTATTTACTTATTTGGTTTGCAGTGATGTCGATCTTGAAGCGTCTATCCACAAAGCGAGTAGAGTTACAAGAAAAACGCGATTTTTGACAAGAAATCGTTGGAATTATATGCAGTTCTTTCAATTACAAGGTTAGTCAGGATACAACATTGTAACTCAGCTCACACCCACGCCGAGTGGGATCTGCAGTCAACTCCGAAAGAAGAGATCCAAAAATGGGTAGCGGTGAGTCTAGGTCGGAGTGGCAACCCCTGATACTTCAAAAAGCTCACTTGAGCCCGCATAGCGGCCCGTTGTGACACCACAGGTGGACGCAGTCCCAGTACTGCCAAGTTCTACCAAAGCCAGGGTAGAGGAAGAAATTGGTCAGCGCAAGGGCTGCACAAAAAATGGCTAACAGTGCAAATAAATATAGCGGAAAGTTATGAACAGATAAAATTCACCGATATTATATAAACTTCAAAATAATGCACATATTTTGTGGATTTTATTTATGAATACAGCTTATGTGGCGGGATAATTTACAACCCCTTATTTTATCGCGCTCTGAGAATAAATAATAGCAATGAAAAATGTTTTAAAATCTATCATAATCTTGACTAAGAGTTGTAATTGTCGATTAGCCAAGATTATTAACTAAGATGGATTATTTAATATTTATCCTATTTATCCGGAATGATCGCGGATATAATTAAAAACTTTCTTAACAGATTTGTGAATAGATGTATTCTAAATTCGTTTTGATTTAAAATTAAAATCTTGCTAATATCGTTTTTCTGGTGTTATAGAACAGATAATTCTATAAGGCTTTTAATCACTTAATTTAGTTAAATTAAATTTGTTGCTAAGCTCAAAATAACGGCAATATTTAATTAAAATTATACTAAAAACTGTACAATGAATATATTTGCGCGTTTTTTTTTTTATTATATAAAAACACTAAAACCGGTCTCCGTAGTAAAAAGTTGACAACGCTGTTAAATAGAACACTGCATTACCGGCCCGAAATAAAGTAAACATTAAGTGACATTTTGTTCATTCTCCATTAAGAAAAAACAATTTTTCTTTTTCGTCAGGAGGGGTGGGAGGTTAAATTAATCGTTTTTATTTTTTATGAATTATTTCTTTCTCTCTTTTGCTCTCACTCTCTCACGTTATTATCAACATTGCGCACGAATACACATATTGCAGGGCGAGGTTCCCCAAACGAACAAATATAAAAAACTTTTTCCTTTTTATTGAACAAACAAAAAAATTTTCATATTCATATTCTTTTATATTAAAATTAAAAAGTTTTTCATACAAAATAGATATATGCGGTTTTTAGCGATAAACTAACGAATTTAGCACTTTAATTATAAACCAAATCATGAAATATTATAGAAATAAAAATTATATTTTGCGAAATTCTTTTTACTGATATTAACTATTGGAATATTATTAAGCAATTTAATTATTGACACTTGATTTATTTTTATATTATTTTAATTAAAAAATCCTTTTTAACAACGTAACCGGCCTATACATTTTTCTTAGCACGTCCGTCCAACCATTAGTAATATTGCTCTTTCAAAACGTTGAAAGAGAAAAAAAAACTCGCCCCTAAAGATTTTAGTCCTTTTCACTAGAAATGAAAGCAAATTGAACAACGACAAAAACACATTCACCCCGGCTGTTGACTTTTGTAGTATTTTTGTCTTCTTTTACTTCGTTTTGAACATTCACTTATTTTCAACTTTTAACAGCTTTAAAATACTTTGCTTATATATCTTTTAATGATTTTTAATAGCGCTTTTGATATTCAATTAAACTTCATTAATATATTTTGTAATTTTTCCATAGTTGAATTAAATTTTTCTTTCTTTTTTTTCCTTATTCTTATTTGATCATTTTACTTTTCTTTCACTTTTTTCTTATTTGCTTATTCTTATTTTTATTTTAACAACACTCTCTCTACCGCTCTCATTTTTGGTATATTTTTTTATAGCAGTTCTGCTTTTTTAGCTGCACAGCAGCTCTGCTTTGGCGAAAAAAAAAATGACGAGCCCCAATATAAAGAAAATTTTACTACAAAAAAAATTTTCCACATGCTCTTTTCTGTTAATTTTTATCTATGAATACCTTTAAATTTGTATAATATTTCACTTTAATTGTATAGCCTTTACATTCCGTTCGTTAGTTATCGTTAATAATTTGTTCAGTTTATTCGCAAATCTGGTATCATATTTATTTTAGTTTTTCAAATAGAAAATTTCTTTCTTTACTTACAACACACACACAACGTACGAGCAGAGTTCCAGGCACACATTCTTAAATTTACGGCGTCTTTTCCCTTTGACATTTCCGTTGTATTAGTCATATTTATTACGGCGTCATAATTCATAACTATGATTTAATTATAGGTAATACGGTTATTTAGAGTTGTATTCATCGCTTTGTTTTCCTACCAAACTACCAAACAGTGAGACCCAAATATAAAATAAAATAAAAATTTCGTTTAGATTGTTGAGTTCGATTTTGATGTACAATGTATTCTAATGAATTTTTATAATAATTCTATAATACTAATGAAATAATTTTAAAATAAATCTGTAAAATTGTATGCCAAACCTTTCTATATTAAATAATTTTTTTCATATAAATTAACAATAAAATTAAACAAATCATTTTTTAATCATAAGAATACAAAATTATTATTTATTATAGTAAGAATTTTAAGGATTTTTAGCTTGAAATTATGAAATCTATGAATTTGGGTGTTTGGCTGGATATTGGCGAGTGTGTGTGAGATATTTTAGATGTGTGGTGTTAGGAAGTGCGTGTGTAGGGTTTAACGGATGCGTTCACGTATGAGGAGAGAGTAGAGTTGTGTTGCCATTTGAGAGATTTTGGTATAGTCATGTTTGGGTTTAGGCCTAGGATATTATATTGTAATATATTACTTAAACGACTTTGAATCGCCGCCAGAAAAGAAGCTCAAGTTGCATAGTTTTGTCCGGGGTGATAAAGGAAACTATTTTTTTTTTGTGAATATGGGTGGCTGTTGTTTTCCTGTGAGATTAGCCTTTGCATAATAAAAAAGAGAATGGTGAAAGATGCTGACGGGAGGATGTCATTGAGTGTGGTGAGCGTGAGTGCCGAGAGGAATTCAATGAGGCAAGGGAGACTCGTGGTTGCGGGATGGGGAGGCTGAGAGTGTCGATGTCAATATTTTAAGATCTTTTAATGTTTCTGTGTGGGTTAGTGGCGTCTTGTAGGCGATCTGTGGTTTTGTAAGTGTTTGTAACGAAGAGAGAAGAAGATTGGTTTATTTAAAATGCAATTTTTAAAATGTCAGGGAGTGAGAGAAGTTTTGTTGATTAGATGTCGAGATTGTTTAAGAACTCAAATTGAAGGAATAGGTTTTCAGTTCAGGCGGAGGGGAGATATTGTGTGTGGTATTTGTTATAAATAATTCTTTGAATGAATTTGAGGACAGGTACGTAGAGAGCTGTGTCGAGTGAGTTAGGTATGGTGTCAGTGTTGAGGTGATATGCTTTGGTAGAAATTTGTGAAGATAAGATAGTTAATCAACTGCTGGAGATTAAAAGAGTTAGGAGGAAATGAATGTTCTTGTTGTGGGGATAGTATGGAAGAGCGGTGAGTTTAGTGTTCTCGTTAAGTGATGGTGAAGTCTGTTGAGAAGGCCGTTAGATATAAGATGATGGAAGCGACGAACAGTGAGTGGGGGTATTGGTTGGGTAGGTTGTTGGTATTGTGTGGGTACTTGGTAGTAGGGCGAAAGTAGTGAAGATAATAGAGTGGGGAGTGAGGAGGTGGGAATGACTTGGCGGAGCTCTTGAATAGCCACAAAGGACATCCACACCGAGGTAGCCTGTAAACAAAATGGAAGTCATTCATTTAAATAAAGCCTTTTCGCTGCAATCGCTAAATGATTATAGTCATCTGTCAAGCCCGTTGCGAATGGAGAGCTTTTGAAATGATGGCAGATAGGTCGTTGTTTGTTTAAGTTCGGATTAGGGATCGTCATGAAACTTAGAATGTAACCCACCGCTGTGTGGGTTCCTCAGCTAGAGCTGGAGTACATAGGCCGTTCTTAGGTAGAATCAGAGACTCTGACAAAAACTACACTAAGAGACCTTACTAATCCAGATAATCAGCTATAATCCAAATAATCAGGTACGCTAACCGATAAGACGATATCACCAGAATTGCCATTAGAATGGTATCCGTAATTAAACAGGAGACGATAACAGTTTGGAGAAGATAAATTAAAGCCGAAGTAAGCAGGGAGTGAACTGATAGGTTGAGTTTTTTGTTATTTGGTGTACTTGTATGGATCCAGAAATTGCGGGTTGATTTCTCTAGATAAGTATATCCATCTTTAAGTTTTTGCAGGGTTAAATTCCTTTCCTCAACGAATACCCGTGACTTGAGTAGTACCTGTACCAATTATGTGTTGGATTACGACTTTTATTTTGATTTAAGCTAGTAAGTATAATAACCTATACTATGTGTATATGTAGAGCCTTATTGGACTATAAGACATTATGTTAAAACTTGTGTACCATTGCGATAAAGATCATGGTCCCAGTGGGGGCAAAGCTCGACAAAAGAACAGGATACTTGTTTTGTTTTTTGTACAAAAATTCTATTTTTGACACAAATTAATATCTTGTAGGGTTGTGATAAATAATAATCTTTTGAAAAATTATTTAATTATTTTATTTTGCATTAATTTCTTTGAAAAAAAGAAAAATTAAACACAAAATATAAAAATAATAAAAATAAAAATAAAATAAAACTCACTTCACTTTCAATAATTTTGTAATTTTTGTATTATAATTTCTGTTTTTTTGATTTTTTAAAGATAATTTTTTGTTGGTTTGTTTTTTTTTAATAATTGTACTCGAATTAGTAATAATAAAACAAGAACAAAATAAAAAAATAATAATAATGATTATTTAAAAAATAAAAATAAATTAAATATTTAAAATATAAACAAATAAAAAACAATATATTATATTTCTTTAATTTTTAATAGTTTAATAAAATATAGAGAAAAAGATATAGTAATTGTGTATGTATATGTGGTGGGCGGTAATATTCAATATTATTATAGGAAATAAAAGAGATTTTTTTGTAAAATTAAGCATAGATTAAAATTATTCCATAAAAAGTTCCAATAACGGTCACTATTAATAAATAATATTTTTTAATGTTTATTTGTATTAATTTATAATATTTTTTTTAAATTGTTTTGGTTTTGTTGTTGCATTGTATAATGTTGTAAACTATAATTGTTACAGTATTTTTTTTTATTGCATTTTGTTGGTTGTTCTTTTTAATTAATTTACATTTCTTTAATTTCTTTTTGTTTCATTTGTGCTGCATCATTTTTTTATATATATTATTATTATTGTTGTTGTTGTTGTTTTTGTTTCAATATTATTCGTTTATTAGTAAAATGTAATATTATGCATGTATTGTACGTAGTAGTTTTATTAAATTTATTATAATTATTATATTTTATTATGTTTGTTGTTTTATTGTTTTTGTTGTTTTTTTGTATATAAAATAAATGTTGTTCAACTGGGTTGTTTCTTCTCTTTAAATAATTAATACAAATATAATTGTTTTGTATTCTCGTTTTTTTTAACATTCATAATGTGATGCTCTCTGAATACAATCGTTTAAATGGTTTTTATTTAATATTGTAGCTGCTGTTTAGATATATTGGTTGTTGTTGTATAGTTTTTCTTCTTTTTGCTGTTGTTGCTTTTTGCTTTTTTCTTTGTTCTTGTTGTTGTTGTTGTTGTTGTTTCTTTGCTTTAATTTTCTCATTTTCAATAAAAAAGAAAAGAAATTAAAATGTCCCAGAACAGAATAGAAGAAATTTAAATCGGTCTTGTGAAATTGGCTGGGAAGAGACCCTTTTCATTTGTGCCTTCTTTTTCGCCCATCAACCATCCCTCTTCCTGTAAATTAGAATTGAAAAACTATATATTAGAGAGTTATGGATGAGTATAAGTATTGCAGGTGATGTTTATAAGGAACATGCAGCAGGTTCAAGCGGGAAAAAGTAAAAGCCGAAATATATAAAAAGAAAAACGTAAACGTTGTAACATCATGGACGAAAGACATTATTGTGAAGCCAATTATAAAATAAATTTACAAATTTTTTCGCTATTTAAAAAATTTTTCTTTTGAATTAAATCCTAATTTGAATTTTTTAAATTGAAACAAAATTTTATTCAAAACTATCAAGTGTTTGTGTTCGACTATTTGTTTATGTTAACATTTCCTTTCATTAAGTCATCCAAATAGTAAAAAAATTTCTATTCGCGAAGTTCATAGAGTACTTGTTCATTTTACGGCCAACGAAATTGGCTTTAGTTAAATAGCATTGTACCCTTTGAAATTGGCTTCTTCTTCTTGCTCTAAAAGCAATACAAAGTACGTAACCTATGCTCAAGTATCAATCATCAGAAAACATACTAGTTTGCGTGCCCCATACAATGTATTAGTGTGTAGGTTTGCGATTGAATGAATAGAAAAAATAAATTGATGCTTGGTTCTCATATGAGACATTGGAAACAAGAACCTAATGGACCATGTTTTGGTCTATCGTTTCAAGTGTGTCACTTGCGAAACCATCAAGCATGATTGATCGAATTAAATGACATTCAAGAAGACTATACATACACAATTGGTTATTAAAACCATTTAGTCAGGATTACGACCTAGCATCTCACACTACTTATGCGGTATAGTGGCGGGACTTAGAGTTTAAAATCGATTCCGAACTACGGATTTTGGAGAAACTTTTTCATGGCAATTTGATTTGCTCTCAGAGGTTTTGCTAGAAATCTACTGAGAGGTAGCCGACGAAAAAATGTTTTTTCATATTTCGTTTTGTTGGATTTGTCTGACATGGGGTTTGAACCGAGGCCTCACGTCTAGCACGTATTATATTATGAGCAGTTTCCTAAAGGCCTAACTCTAGATTCATATTCATAGTGTCTATTAAAAGCCAACAAGCGACAATTTTTACTTATAGGTGTGAATATATTATGTTCTAGCAGGACAATGTCGCGTTACATAAATCGCCAGTTATTCGCCTCAAGCTAAGGCTTTTTATAGCCAGGCTTTGTAATTAATTAAGTAACTACTATACACAGGATATACATAGGAAACGAATCACGATTTCTATGACATATTTTCTGTAGACAGTTCATTGTTTCGCAATGGGAAGCGATATCGAGCCTTGCTGGAGAAACGTTTGTTTCTAGAATTTAGTCAGCTAAACATCAATGATATTTGATTCCAAGAGGATGGCTAGTCTGCTAGAGAGCATGTTAGTAATCAATTAATTGCGAAAAGAATTTGGCGAGTAGTTTCTTTGCAGCATTGGCTCTGTTCTCTGATCCTTTGTTTAGGCGACTTAACACCTCTGGATTACTTTTTGTGGGGCTTTGCTAAATCACTGGCTTATGCCCACCAGCCGCGCATTTCTTAAAGCATTGGAAGTCAATATTTAAGCCACCATTGACGCTTTACGACTAGATTTTTAAACAACATGCCAGGAATCATATTTAAATAATAAATTTCATAAAATTATCTGCCAGATTATAATAAAAAAATTCTCTTTCAACAACAGTTCTGTCTTGTATTATGATCTTAAAAACTCTTCTAAACAACCAGAATTCTTCGGTTCATGAAGCACTCCAAAAGCAAAACGTTGAAGTTTCTGAGAAAACCAACCCCTACAATAACTGAATATTTTGATAAACATGTAATGCGTAGCTCAATGATTAATCTCTTATAGTCTTTAAATACGTTTAAAAAATGAACTTCAGAGTGAGTGAGTATTTTAACTTGTTCTTATAAAAAACGACTTAAGGAAGCTGGATTTGTAGTTCGAAAATCTCCAAAGTTACCAGCACTTGGCAAACGAAATATGGATTTTATCAAGCAACACATAAGTTGTAATGCCAAGACTGAAACGAAGATTAAATGAACTGCGAATTGGTATTGTCCGTCATTCATCCAGAAACAGGCCTCATTGCTGTGGAGAATTTTCCAATAAAAATCAGAGCCAGTCTCCAACAGTTCTAGAGCACATTCAGCGAACATATGTCGTTATCTATGGTCGTCCATCGTGATTTGGCAAAACAGACTAAATAAATGACAACTAATTTGAAAAGATGATTGGAATCAAGTGTTAAAATTAGAAAGTGCTTGTTGGAAGATATATGAAGTTTCATTTCTTATGGACTTTGTTGAGTATTGTACTATTATTGCGTGTAGTTGTTGTTTTCTCTTCAATGGCATAATTCAAGACAAGGACATTAGACACATATACATTGACGCACATTAAGCATTAAAAAAAAATAACAAGTGATAGATTATTTTTACCTGATCTTCAGGATCCTCATATTCAATAACACGTATAATATCACCGACTTCGAAACTCAATTCATCAACATCTTCCTTGCATAACCATAGGTGGCCTTGACGCGATAAAGAACACCAGGTGGCAAATCAGTAGTAGTGGCATCTAAATTAAATAAACAAAAATAAAAATAAATAAAAAACAATAAGATTAATTAAATAAAAAAATACAACAACATTTAAAAATCATCATCTACGGCATTTAATTAATTTCAAAACATTTACAACAAAAGAAAAAAAAATACATTATTTGGCAAAACATTTAATGGCGAAATTTTCAATACAATTCAATTGTTTTTCGGGTTTTTTGTTTTTTTTTAATTTGAATTGTATTATACAAATTGTATTGTGTTCATTTTTTTCAATTGTATGTTTCAATACAAAATTTAGTATTTAGTAGAGAACATTAAAAAAAAAAAAATTAGAACAAAATTATACATGCTGGCTGGCTGGCAGACAGGCTGTTAAATTCTGGTTAATTTAGCGTTTTATTTTTGGTTAAAATAATACAAAAAAAAAAAAAACACATACACACAAATTGATTTTATTTTGTTTCTGTTTTCAAAATACGAGTATTTCGAGTTCGAATAGCTTTTTTTTTTGTTTTTGTTTTTTTACCACAGCAAGCAGAATTTTTTTTTGAAATTCATGATGATCTTAATTTATTTTAATTTTTTTTTGAATGATAATTGATGTAAAATTGATGATCATTTATGAAACTGAATGCCATAGTATCCAGGAATATCGAAATATATTTTCAATGATAATAATGTGTAGTACGGGGTAGTACGGGTTTTCTATGACTAATACTGTAAATGATTTTTTACTTTCCCAGGTTCCCATTTTTAATTTCCTATTGTGAATAACTGTTTGGCCTTTTCGTAAACAGGCTTTAACAAATCTATTGCAAAAGCTTTTCCTAGCTTCTGAAATCGATAAATTCCAAAATGTAATAAAGATTTCTTATTGGTTTTGGAGTCTGGTATCGGGATTGTGTCGAAACATGATACTATAACTACTACATACGTGTTATCAGATTAATTATTGAGTAGAGCCTCTAACTTGGTATGTCGTTACAAGGAATATAGGCACATCTGGTATGTTTTCTAGACTTTCTTCTTGAAACTTTTAAATTGTCATTGACTTCTTATCTTTCCACCTGCACTTGCATATCTATTTGCAACTAACATATTCGCAGTCAATGGAAACGCAATCAGCATGCCGTCAATTACAACTCCCTTATCCGTTACAGATCTTTGCTACAGCCTTAGGTCATAGGGATCAATATATAAAGGTTTTCTTTAACTTCAAATCACTTCAATTAACACAGGGTGTGCAGTAACTTTTTTAAATGGAATTGTGTTAGAAGCGCGGGTTTAAATGGTAGCAAAAATGTGGACCAAAACTACGTTTTTAGTACATAATTAGGCATTTTTGTACCAAAATCAAGAAACTAAAGTAGTACTATGTGTACCACTGCAAAAGTTCTGTTCTGTACCAATTAATTTTGAACAAAGAATAGCTAAAAATGTGCTTACCGGCTTACTACTTCTTGCTCTAAAAGCAATACAAAGTACGTAACCCATGCTCAAGTATCAATCATCAGATAACATGCTAGTTTGCGTCCCCCATACAATGTGTTAGTGTGTAGGTTTGCGATTGAATGAATAGAAAAAATAAATTGATGCATGGTTCTCAGATGAGATATTGCAAACAAGAACCTAATGGACCATGTTTCGGTCTATTGTTTCAAAAGCGAGTCACTCGCGGCACCATCAAGCATGATTGATCGAATTAAATGATATTCAAGCATACTATACATACATAATTGGTCATTAAATCCCTTTAGTCTGGATTACGACCTAGCGTCTCACACCACTTTTGCGGTATAGTGGCGGGAATTACGGATTTTGAGAAACTTTTTCATGGCAATTTGATTTGCTCTCAGAGTTTTTGCTAGAAATCTGCTGAGAGGAAGCCGACGAAAATATATTTGTTCATATTTCGTTTTGTTGGATTTGTCTGTCGTGGGGTTTGAACCGAGGCCTCACGTCCACGTGATTATACTACGGCGGCTTCTATCTTTAGCATATTATGATAGTTTACTAAAGGTCTAACTCTAGATTCGTATTCTTAATGTAAATAATGTAACAGTTTGCAGCAACTAAAAGCCAAAAAGCGACAATTCTTACCAATAGGTGTGAATACATTATGTTCTAGCAGAACAACGTCGGGTTACATAAATCGGCAGTGATTTGCCTGAAGCTAAGGCTTTTTATAGCCAGGCTTTGTAATTAATTAAGTAACTACTATACACAGGATATACATAGAAAACGAATCGCGATTTCTATAAGATATTTTCTTTAGACAGTTCAAAGTTCAAATGTACTAAACTAGGTCATAAATTTTCTAATACATGGCATGTTTCTATGTAGCACAGTGTTGTTGTAAAATGATAATGCTTAAAATGAGTTTTCGAATATATTTGTATTATAATGGCAAGTATTTGTGTAATGATAGGAGAGAGAAATAAAAATTTATGAAAATAAAAAAGAAAAAAGAAATTCACTAAAAAAAATAGATGAAGAATATAGAAGTACCACAACCAATTTATAAGAAACGCTTACTGTACAAGAGTCGTTCGGCAACAGGTGTTTTAAAAGCCATCAGATTTTTACTTTTAATTTATTTTTACAAAAGCATAGGAATGTCAATAAGGAAAGAACTTACAAATTTTCACAAACTTGATTAGATAAGCCTTAAAAGATGTTTATAGCGCGGCAAATAGATCAGGATCCCGTTTGTTCTCAATGTTTCTTTACAACAACATAGTATTGCTTAAGGACAACATCTGTGTGAACGGCTTTCCCCGCAGAAGAATACAAAAGGCCTAGTAATGGTTTCATCCAGTAGGAATTATATAAACGATGAGGCAAATATTATTACAAATATTTTTCCGAATATATATTTAAATTCCCATAGTAAATCCAGTATTTACTGTGTCGTTTTCCCTCTTATCAAAGGAAAAGTTTTTAAATTGTTCCCATTAATGAGTGTCTTGAAATTTTTTTCCTTAGCTTCGTTTAATTATTCACAAACTCTGAACAAAGTTAAACAGACCACAGCCTTTGGTGGAAATTGAACTCACACTCGCAGATTAGTACATGACTTAGAAATACTATCGGGGGCACCTAATTTGGACAGTAGAAGAAGTAGAAGTATTTCATCCGGTCAACGTTAGGACGCATACATTGTTATTGACTCTACTGGAGCAACACGACTGCAAGTGGGAGGTCCATAAACATTACCTTAATATATGTTCTAGCACATATATGGATCTTATAATGATTATAAGAGCTCAAGTTATTATCTACGCTATCATTCTGCGCAGAAAAAATTTGTTGGTGGTATATTTTCGACTCTGATTAGAAAGGAATAAATGGAATGATCTTTAAAGTGACAAGTTTTCGTACTAAATGATACAAATTTGAACGGAATACGGGATCACTGTAATTTTGCTGAATAATAGCTTCAATTTCACATCAAAGATATCGATATAGACCGATTAATAGCATCGCAATATACCGATTATTAGAAGCGTAATTATGAAACTAGTTTGTGAAAATTTTAAATTCTTTAACTTAAAAGACATTTAAATACAATACAATAAAATAATAGAAGAATTTTTTTTATATACACGGAAAACAATAGAAATTCCAGTAATAGCAGAAGTTCAGATGGAAAGTAATCATCAAATCGCTTATGGTTGGTAGCGTAATTTGGTTTTTTTTGTTTTGTTGGTTGGTGCTAATGAATGAATGAAAAACAACAACTACTCACCCTTGGGTACTTCGTAGATTTCTTCATCATCATCAACATCAATATGATCATCATCATAGTCACCAAATGGATTTTTACTTGGTGGTTCAATTTTCATTTTTTTGCTATTACTAGTGCTATTTTTTTGTTTTATATCATAATCATTGATTAAATGATCTTTACCTAATTTTGTTTTATTCGCATGCGCATGATCATTGTCCACTTCCTCCTCTGTATTGTTGGTGTTGGCATTGCCATTCGTGGTGGTTCTGGTGGTGGCGGTGGCGGTGGTGGTAGTGGAGGCGGAGGTGGTGGTATTGTTGGTGGTTGTTGTATTATTAATATTGCCATTAGCGGTATCCTTGTTAGCGGTGGCATTGCCATTTAACTGTTCAGATTTTTTCAAGGCCTCTTCTTCGGTGGTGCCAGCTAATGCCTCGGCTGATGGTGAAGCTACTGTTGTTGACGATTCACGTGTAGCTTTAGGTGTAGCTGTAGCATTATTCATATCGACATCCTCTTTGGTTGTTGTACGTTAATGATGTTGTTGTTGTAGTTATTTCGGTTGTTTTTTGGTCTCCTCTAAGGCTTTAGCGGCCGCTGGTAAGGACTTGATCGTTGTTTCTTCAATCGTTGTTGTTTTTGTAGTTTGATTAGACGTATTGGCATTGGGACTATTTAATTGTGATGTTACAGTTGTTGTAGTCGCTTTATCCATATCCTTAGTGTCCAGTTCAGCAGCAGCGTCAGCAGACTCATTGGCCATTTCCCGTTCCGTTTTGATTCCTGATTCACCTCGCACTAATCGGTTGGCATTCATTTCTGGTGTTGAAGAAACATTATGAACAAGTCTAGATTCTTGTGTAGAAGAAGAGCTCGGTGATGGTGCTATTTTTTTTTTGTTTTTTTGGTTTTTTGTTTTTGTTTTTGTTTATATTTTTTATATTGTTTTTGTTGTTATTTTTTGTTTTTTTTGTTTTGGTAACATGATAATGCAGAGTTTATGCATACACAAAATATTTTTTTTTTTTATATGCAGTATTGTATTATAATATTTATTTATAGAGATATATTTGTTTAATATTGTTAAGGTGATTAAATAAATAAATTTCAATTTTTTTTTGTTTTATTTGGACATTCCAATAACAACAAGTAAACAATTTATGCAAAAAGTAAATATAAAAAGAAATTATACAAAAGGCAATAAATTTTAAAAATTTAAATTTTTAACCAAAAAAAAAAACAACAAAAGTAAATCAAACGGGTGTAAAAATAGAAAGAGAAATGAAAAAAAAGAACAAAAAATTATATAGAAACTCAGCTCATGCATTGTTAAAATTTATAATCAAAAAAAAAATGAGATAATAAAACGATAAAAATAAATAAAATTTGATTTTGTCATCTTAAAGCATTATGCAAGAATTTTAATAAAATTTCTAAATATCCAAACCGATTTAAAATACAAGCCAATAATATATGGATTTGCATTAGGAAAGAAAGCATATATAAAATAAATAAATAATAATTTAATTTACACTTGAAATAAAGAAGCAATGAAATAAATTTTACATAAAAATTTCGAACGTTCTCTAATCTGCAATTTGCCATTGTATCCGACATGGGATAAAAATTTTGTTAATCGTAATGATGAATGCGTAAGGTAATTAAAAGGCTATATGTCCCATATTTAAAAAGAACTTCAGATGTTGGTTCCTCTTATAAGACCAATATTTAGGAAGGGACACCTACTCATGCAGTGCATTGTGGTAAAAATAGAAAAATTAGTTGTGGAGGGTGGAAAAGAAGATGTAGTGTTTATAAAGACCAAATTATATTCAGTTTGTATTGTAAATAACTACAAAACCTTGTGCAATAAGAGCATATTTTCTACAATTCACCATGAGTTACAGTGGTAAATTGAACATTATTTGAAGCATTACTCAACACAGAACATACTCGGTTGTAGCGCTAAAGAAACAGTGAAACTCATTCCAGATATCAAAGGCAGTCTAATTTGAGACAGATTTTAAGTTACATGAAGCTAATTATTAGTAAATTTCTTAGCTCTTTAACGACAGTTTTAACGAATAAAGTGTTCTTTCATCAATAAATCTTATATTTTCCAGGTTATATAGCTGGACTATCCCAGGAACTTGGAATTCAGTATAGTACTAGAGAGAGTAGCAACATTTTCAACCTTGTCTACTGCATTACAATTTTCTCGACTATATCTCAGATAAGATTTAGACTACAATACTGTGCAGTGGCAGAGGAAGTGAGCAAATTTCTCAGTTCCTGAATTTTAATGCAGCTTTCCCAATAAAATTAATATCGAAATAGCAATTTTCTTCCAGGAGCCATTATTTAGCAATCTCCACGATCATTATGCATGACGTCACCTTTGATCACCTGTAGCGGTTTAATAAGTTTCCATTTTATACAAGTTAAATGGAACTTACGACAAACGATGCCTGTCTTGACGGTTACCCATCATCGGTTGGATTATCTTCTATACTGGCATGTCCAGACAAGATGTATACAACTTATAATATGTTCCTTTATCAGTAAGGATATTGTATAGCTCCGTACACGTTATCGCCATATTTATTTTTATATCTCAAATATGATAAGCTTCTGCTTTAGCCATATGTGTCTGATTGTAGTTAGTGTACTTAGTTGTACTGTATGCACTTCAATATGGTGTGCTATGTATACTAGCGATTTAGAGGTACTCAAGTTTTTATCTTATAATTTTACGAAGTTCATATATTTATTATATCTGTCTGAATGTAGCCTGAACTATGTATGCATTGATGTCAAGGATTATCTCAGTTTATTAAACTTTCAAGCTAGCTTTCCAGCGTAGAGTAGTGGTGCTTTTAATGTGCATCCCTTGCGCTGACAAACTTCTTCCATAGTTTGGTGGAATTCGGTCAGTATGGGGACTGCGCTTGATTGTGGCAATCCAACGGGCCAAAGCTACCACTTCGACCTACCTAGCCTGAACTATTTTTAAAATATTATATTAAATTATTTTAAATGGTAAATTCTGTACCATTTTTTAATGTTTTGCAATATTCGCGCAATGCTAAAAACTCATTGATTTTTTCTGTTTCAGAATATTACAAGCATTACATAAATTTTGATTATATTTTGATAAAAAGTTATTTGGTATACCATTTATTTTTCTTTGTATGGATGTAAGGTATGCAAAAGCAATGTTAAAGTATTTCCTTTATCCTGTGCAAAAAATGCATAGAGCCAAATACGCTCTTAGACGACAAAGAGGTATTGTTTAGAGATTTTACATGATTTTTATACAATTTTACTTGAGAACTATTTAAACTGAAAGCAAATAATTTAAATTAAAGAAAAAATCGCATGCCAAACAAACCAAACATTTAGTATGTTTATTTTACTATTCATATGCATTTAATGTATAAGTAGTATATATGTATGTATGGAATAATTTATCTACATTTGGTACATATTTCTACATTTAGACATCTGCTATGTATTCTAAATCGGTTAATACTACATACATGTACTTTCAAAGTTTAAATATCTTTAAATTGCCAAAACTTAAGAACAGATTTTAAAAATAAATTATATTAAGCAATACATATGTACGAAAATAAAAAGAAAAATGAAACATACACATAAAGGGATACTGTATTATGGAGTAATTATTGAAAAGAAAAAATAAATAAAATATTTAACTTTAGTTTAAAAGTTTTTTTTTTAATATTTTTAAATTTTAAATTAATTTAAAATTTTTTTTTATTATTTTTTAAAATGTAGTTTTACCAGTATCCCTCGATTAATATTGTTTTTTTTTTAATATAATGCAAGCAAAATAAATATATTCATTAATACCACAACATTGCAATTAAAATTAATAATTTTTAAATTGTTTTCCATTTCTTTTTTGTTCGTTTAAATAATAAATATGTACTATAAATATATATAGCATACTAAATAAATACTTTTATATAGTGTATGTATGTAATGGTTAATATATAAACAAATTATGATTTTTCTAATCAACCAAAGTTTTGAGCAATTTAAAAATAATTGGATAAAAAAAAAGAAATTAAAAAAGCGAGAAAAAAAAGTACAAAAGAAAACAAAATCAAATTTATTTTTTTTTATTAGAAAATTAAACCAAAACTAAAAATTTTTTCAAAACAATTTAACTACTATTATAAAAAAAAATAATAATAATAATAAAAAACAACAACAGAAAAATGTTTGTCTTTAAAATTTTTTGTATTATTTATTGTACTTACGATTAGCAGAACCATTAGTGTTTTGATATTGATTGTTGCTGTGGTAATTATTGGGTTATTTCATTTGTTTAACTGGTGACTGTACAGGACTGGCAGATTTAATGGCATTAACTAAATTAATAAATATAAAAACAATATTAATTGGAATGATTTAATAAAAGAATTAATAAATAAATTAAAAAACATACTTGTGGTTTTTCTAAGAGCATTCGAGCCGCATTGAAGTCTGTAGCTAGTTTATCAACAATAGCTTCCAATTCAGAGTAAATCTATTAAATCGAAAGTGCAAATTATGGTAATACCAATGGAAGATAGATCAGTCAATCCGTTGGCATTAACATGTTTTATGATAGAACCAATTAAAAGTACTAACGAAGTCATAAAGCTTTCCAATAATACCAGTGAATATAAATAATATAAAAAAATGTTCTATCCAGGAAACTGTAATTAGTCCGGGAAAATCTAGTATAATGTTGGAGTAAGTGGCTAATAGTATCATTCTCTACCTAATCATTACAATTTGTGAATTTTGTGAATTTTCTTGTAGGACCCTATATTAGCCGCTGACCAGCAATTTCTGTTATCATGCATTAATGCCTTCTAAGACCGAATAAATAAAAACATCTTGCATACGCTTCTATTTTAAGCCTAAATTTAAACTCCAATTAAGAGAAGTATAGCGAACACCAATCATGTGTTGAGGCATTCAATCAAAAACACTTCCTCAGTGGCTACATAACCTTCTAAATCAGCATACATCTGTATCCGGGTAAGGGTCAGTGCAAAATATTCGACGTCAAGGATCAATTTCGCATTGAATACTTCTGAGATCTTCATATTCGATTGTCCCTTACCATGTTATTGACGGCCTTACAAACAATTGATTGGATGGCATAGAAGGTAATGCTAATTTTTTTAAATCACTGTTCACTTGAGTAGACATAGCGATTCTTTGTGTTAGCATATAAAGCTATAATGCAGAGTTAACTCTTGAAAATTAATGACATCATTTGAACTAAGCCGGAACCGGACTATAAGATTGTGTAATGACTTAGTGATCGATCTAGTGGCGGGTAATTATAATAGCTCTGTTACACTATCGAGAAAGAGTTCCCTAAACGAGCGAAGTCTGCACTAAACCGCAGCTGAATAATAAAAAATAAAGTTGACAGCACTCTCTTCCTCCTCAACCGAAATACTTATTAATCTGCAGAAGTCATTTGTAGCTAAGCAAACTTTTTCCGTTACCCAATGACCTTTGAGAATAAACACTGTGACAGAGATATTTCTACGATCTAGATGATTGACATGTTTGACATGCAATGAAGCAATGTTTACTCTAACCCCAGGCTTTAAAGCCACCAATAAATACTTTTACATAACGGAACGCTCAACAAATAGCTGATACTTGGACTAGAAAAATATTACAATCATTTCTTTGTCTATAATATGTTCCCTTGACCATTTGTTTTGTTGTAAAAACCATCCACAATTCCTATCTATTTGAACTATTTTCGTTGAGAGGCATAATATCTCTAGATCAGGATCTGATTCTTAGTAATATTTTAAATCAGTTTTAAAATCCACTTCATAACAATTTAAGCTCTAGAGCACCCTAATTTGATTTATATGGGATTAAAAAAAAATAGTTTAATCTGTTTTAAATACCTTGGCCGTTTCATTATGGAAAACTTGTTCTGTAGCAAATAGAGTCTGCAAATTGGTAACCAAAAATAATATTCTTGACTCATAAAGAGCTGGTAGTTCATCGTGTAATTCTGTATTCAATTGTTCATAGGTACGCCTAGCTTCGTCCAATTGCTGAAGTCCCTTATTTAATTTCACATCATCTTTACGTTTATTGGCATTCGCCTGTAGACTTTGATACGAATGACGTTGACCATCGTAATCGATAAGTTTTCTATTGCGTTTTTCAACTTTTTTCTAGAAAAAGAAAATATAAATGAGAAAACAAAAATAATAAAATTAATAAAGGTACAGGGGAAGTCATATGTTCTTGATTTTGATTTGGTTTTTTTTAAATTTACCTTCATTTCTGGAAATTGTCCTGTATAGGTATTCAAGGGTATCAGTACTTGATCACCCAATTTATGAGCAAAATCTTGCCATAATGATTCCGAGGCTTGAGCTTGAGCTTGTAAGGCATCATAACCACACCAATTGGGTTCATAAATTTCTGCAATCGCATCCATTAAGGATTTCGATGCAGTTTGTGCAGCTAAAATTCATTTTTTATTTAAGAAAAGAAAAACGAATAAAAGCTCTGCGATGAAAGGTTCGCTGGCTGGTACGTCGAGCGTGTGGTAGACGTCAAAGGCGCCGCGACCAAATTGTGGTTCAGTTTTGAAGCAGTTTGCGGTGCAATCGGCAGTCCTGTGAAATTTGCGATGCGGAGTGGTGTGTGCAGAGCTAAAGCTTGCAGGCTTGTGTTGTGATTTAGGAAAGAATGAAAGCGAATAAAAGAAGAGATTAAGTGTGGTTTTTCTGTTGTCGTAAAAAGAGTACAATTTGGAGGAAAGTGATTGCCGAGTTGTACTCTGTGGAGGTACCAGTGCTGTCGCTATCTTAAGTTATTGAATCGTTTTGGTTGCTATGAACTTTGGCTTTGTTGTTGTCGATTAAAATTGGTTAAATACTCATCAAAGTTTCATCTGAGGAGTCCCGATCTAGCTGTCGCTGACCAAATTTTTGTGAGACGAGTCTATGAAAGAAAAGCAACAAAGAAAAGATACAGAAGAAGAAGAAAGAAGAGAAAGAAAGTAAAGATCTATTGTAATCTATATTTCTTTTAATTTTTGTCTAAGTGTAACTGGACATAATGATTGTGAGTAGGTTGTCTGAGGTAGAACATACAGAAGCAACTTGCGTTTGTGACGGGTGTGTGTTCAAGAAAAACTTTGCTTTTTAATGTGGAGACTTTATAAGAAAAAGACAATTGTTTTCTAGCAGTTGGTGGCGTATACATATGAAGAATAAGAACAATACAGTATCATTAAGCTGCATAATAGAAATAAGAAGAGGTACAGAAATTTGTTGCGAATTCGTATACGTACTGAGCAACAATAATCGAAATTTCTGTGTCAGAGAAATAAAATGGTTCGCAGAATGAAAAATTTATCTTTAATAAGTATGCATTGAAGAGACTGTGCTTTGCTACAAGAGAGGGTTGAGTATTAGGTAATAGTGTGTCTTAACGGATGGTGAGCCTGGCGTATGGTGAATAAAGAGGAAAAGAGCCCGGGGACCTATCCCACCTTCAGAAATCTGAAAACTCTTTTTGTGACTTCCTCTCAGTGTCTTTCTGGAAAAACTTCAGAGTAAATAAAACTGCAGGTGGAAAAGTTTCTCGGAAAGTTGTGGTCTGTTCGCTCGGCGTGTGGAAACGTAAGTTGTGTTCCCGGCTGCACTTAGTGGGTATGTGTATTGACGGTTTGTAGCGAACGGTTGGTGTGGTAATTCCTAGGCGTAGTGAAGGATCCTTTCAAGGGCGTATGTGTTGTTGATTGAGAGTGAAGTGAGTAATTTGGGATAAGATGATAGCTGTTTTAAGGAGAAACGAACCGTGAGTTCACCTGAGAAGCACGCGGAACCTTCGTTGGTATGTGTGCGTTTTTGAGCAGTTGGCGGTTAAGTGCAACGCAGCCAACAATACTTAGGGCTACCGGAGGATACAGAAATAATGTTCCTACTATGATTTAAAAGTTAATTACGACTGCACTTTTCGATTTAAATCCACTCAGAAAGATCTCTGTTTGTACTATTTTGTATTGAAGTGTAGTCGTATCTGGGAGATAATTGCCGATCTAG
>QOCX01002344.1:0-22984 GCA_005959815.1 Sarcophaga bullata | reverse complement strand
CAGTGTCTTACAACATCACTCATTGGCGTACAGTTGTCTTCTACAACATCCCCGCACATAAGCGTACAGTGTCTTACAACATCCCGCAATAAGCGTACCAGTGTCTTACAACATCACTCATATGCGAACAGTGTCTTACAACAATCATTCATTCGCGTACAGTGTCTTACAACATCACTCATTCGCGTACAGTGTCTTACAGCATCACTCAAACACGGTCAGTGTCTTACAACATCACTCAAACGCGTACAGTGTTTACAACATCACTCAAACGCGTACAGTGTCTTACAACATCACTTATCTCGCGTACAGTGTCTTAATTAAGTCGTTAATTTTCTAAAAAGCTCCCCTATAAACTAAACGTTCCATACAGCCAAATGAGCAAAGGCCTTGATAAATCTATTTAGACTGACAAAATCGGCTTAATTCATCGCTTAATAGGAATATTTTTTTAAATAATTTTTTTTCTTAGTAAATATGGATTAAGAGCTCGTCATTGTCATGATGTTGTTGTTGTTTTTGGTGCTTTTACACCTCATAATAAAATGTAAATTTGTTGCACCTATTTTTCAGTTGTATTTTCTTTTATTTTTTTTTATTTGACAAGAATCAAAGCCAAGACATAAAAAAGTCTTGGTAGGTTGACTTACCAACAAACATTGAGAAATTCTTCTTTTTTTATTCTAAAAACCAACAAATTATTTACACATGCTACATAATGTGGGTCTGTAAAAAGGAATAAGAGCAAAACAAACAAATATAAACAACAAACAAACATATCATATATACGTAGTTCAAGTGTTGGTTAACAAGAATGCGAGGGTGGTGTGAAAGAGAAAGTTACAAAAACAAGATTCAAGTCAGTTTTATGACTATTAAATTTTATACAATTTTCCTTTAACATCCCTCGTTAGGTTTCATTTATTGTAAAAATATCTTGTAGTGTTGCAGTTTATTTTCATGCATGCATGCAAACGCTATTCCACTCTTTAATGCTCACGTTAAATTTTGAAAATTTTCCTTTAAGTGTTACACACTCCTGTGCAAAAAAAAATAAGAAAGAACAAACTTGGTCGTAACTGGTCAGTGATAAGGAAAATAATTGAATATTTAACAATAAAAGTTTTCAACTTGTTTAAAGCAAAAAAACAAATAATCTGAATGTCGTGCAATGGTCACTAGCCTTGCCATTCTTACTAGTAACTATACCCAAGCAAACAAGGATTTGTAAATCATTAAGGACCATTATTTACAACTACACCGTTGAAGTTGAGTTTAGTTAAAGGTACCTTTAGTTAAAGTGAACTTTAAAGCTCCTTTAACTTTTTTCGTTATTACACAACACTAATGCGTAAAATAAGTTAACTTTTTCAAAAATTTGACAGTGGACGGAGCAATGTCGATAAACATCAATTAAACAATATTTTTTTTAAACACAGTGGCAACGACGTTTTTTTGTTGTTATTTAAGAGTTAAAGTCGCATATGAGTGATGTTGTGAGACACTGTACGCTTATGCGTGATGTTGTAAGACACTGTACGCGAATGAGTGATGTTGTAAGACACGGTACGCGAATGAGAGATGTTGTATCCTACATGATAGCATTATTAATCGACCAATTTCTACTCAAGCTGAGTCTGTACTCCCTATATCCTGCTGTTTAAAAGTTTTTCTCGACAAAATGTTATAAAGTGTACGACACACATGAGCAATAACATGATTGAAGATCTAAGCTAATGCAGATCACATCAAACTACTGTGGATCCTGCGCATTACTACAGGCGACAACAGCTCAATTTTTTAATAGCTGAGGCTTACCGAAATCATTTATGACTACAAACGTACTGTTAACAAATTCCTGGTGGTTCAGAAATATTTCTGATGAAGCTGTATGTACCCTAGGCATATATATCCCGGGGTTAATTTCCCCGCGCAAATACTGTGGGATTCTTAACATAAATTTTGTTCTTCGTATGTCTATACCAGATTTATTGTAGATTTCCTGGTCTCCATACAAGTGGGTTGATTTTTTAGCTTTAATATGCAGATGAGAAAGGCAGTTCTTAGATACTTTGCTTCCTCCATCGTAGAGAAATATCAGTTTCACGTAGGCATTATTTTGAATTGCAAGTTTGTTAGATAGGTTTTCTCCTTTAATGTCCCCAGAATCTACACGGACGTAGTCGTTGAAAATCTCGCTATATTCTGCAGGGAGAACTGACTTTCTTCGACAATATTTGATGTGGTGTACACACTCTGTAGGGTTTTAATGGCCACTGTACAGTCTAGTCGTCGTAGTCTAGTAACAGTAGTATGTTGGACGTATTAGACGTGCGGTCAAGGTCAATTACAACCAAAAGCTTATATGTATGTCAACATGTAAGACCACACTGTCTGTTCAATAATTAACTTCCGAAACTCTTGCTTTCATAATGGAATAAGACTTTCTGCTCTTTAATCAATAAAATAAAAGAGGAAAACATACGTTGTCCACTTATAAATTAATTAAAAAAAATGGAAAAATGTTCACCGCATTTCATTTACTTGCATTTGTACTGTCATTCTGTGCTGTTTATATGGCTGCGACATTTTCCATTAACGAGATAAAAGGAAAATAAAAAGAGCAAACAAAAATACACACACGCGCACATCCATACGCTCTTACATCACATGCAATATAATAAAAAAAGAACACGCACAATAGCATAAATTATTGTCTAGCATGCGAGACTTCATCACGAGTCCATAACCATAGACAAGGCACACATACTAATGCATTATAAAGCATCGTAGTAAATGTATTGCTATGTACTACAGTTCGCTTTGATGTATTTGTGATTGTATTTACACTACAACACGTATTTAAGTGGTATTTTTCTATACAAAAATCTGTAGTGAGTGATAGTGAGAGAGAGAGAGAGAGAGTGTAAATTTTATAGACGTTCTCCGTTATACAATACAATTTCATGCTTTCATATGAGAACAAAAGCTGCAACATGTCTCTATTAGTTTATATTTGCTGTTGATTTCACTCTCTCTTTCTCCCGCTCTCTCTCTCTCTGCCTTTGGTTGTAACCAATACCAATGCGTAACAGCAAATGTGTACATGAGTGAATGATATGTTTATTCTCTTCCTTTGTTTTCTTTTATTACTAACACATGTGCATTGCACACATTATTGAGTGTACGTAAGCATAAGTGTGAAAGAACAATAAAATACGTGTGTGTACGTGTATAAGCATAAGTGCGTTAAGCAAACTTTAAAGCATTAAACGGGTGTAGTAAACTTCGTAGGGAGGCAAGAATGACTAAATATATCACAGACTAATGCATTTAAGTTCTATAAGCATGTGTTATCAAATCGATTTTAAGCAACGTTTTCATTACATCGTTATCAGCATATGAATTTTTGATGTGCAATAACATTCATAGGATCTTACACAGAATCTTTATATTTTCTTTATATTTTTTGTAGTTGACAACACCTACAGATTCAAGTAGACTTCAAACGACAATTTTTTGAGAAACTTTTCATGGCAATTTTATTTTACTTTCGGCCAAGAAATCTGCTGAGAGGAAGTCGCTGAAGAACTGGTTTTCGTATTGCGTTTCGTTTGAGATGTCTGATCTAGGGCTTAAACCGTGGCCTCACGTCTAATAAGCCAACATTCTACCTAGTAGTAGGCATAACGTTAATGCAAGGCGCTAAAAACCAAATGTTAAGCGCGTGCAACGAGTGAAGTCTACGGCAAATCTTTATATTTCGTGAATAAGATCCATTATGATCCATTATGAGCTGCTATAAACCATTGGCCACGGAAAATGTTTCAAAACAACACTAATTCAATTGAAGAACGCCGTGACAGACATAGGGTTTTAATTTCAATCGTGACAATATTTGGCTTGTCAAAACCTATTTAGAAATCGCTGAATGGAAATTTTACCACATTTGCCGTCTAGCCAGATCCTGACCCATTCTGAGTACCATTTGTTAATCGATACCAAACGCTTCACGTGAAAATATGCTTCATTTCAGAGTAGAGTATCCAAAACTGTCGCGTTTCATTTTCAAACGACGAGCGTGATTTTCATGAATTGCCAAATTATAAAGAGAAAATCCTAGCTTCCGATGGACAGTACTTTAAATGACATCCTTGACCAGTAATTTATTTTTACCTTCTATTTCATAAGCATTTAATGTCTGCCACACAATAGTTTTGCTAACTACCTTGGCATTTCCACAATAGTTTATAAACTCCTGAAAATTATCATTTTTATGGACATAAAATTTAATATAAAAAGTACTATGGGCAAAAGTACTATTATATCCCCATAAATGTACTAAAAAAAACAAACACACACGTAATACTAACTGTTACGAAAAAATTATGCCAGTAAAACTACCACTAATGACAACCATTAATGTCGCTATTATTGTAAGTGTTAAATGCCCTAAAAGAGAATGGCCATTAAATGTATATGAAATTTGGGCAAGAGAGAGAGAGAGAGAGACAGGAAGAAAGTAGAGCGAGAAATTGTGTGCGTGAGTAATTTTTGTGGGTGTCTTGTTGATAATTACAATTTTTCAAATGTTCTCTTGCGGTTAAAGTGGTTTGTTATTGTTGAATTGAATGCCATTTGCTCTGGGCGCTAGTAAACATGGGAATTTTTTATTTTTCTCTCTTATTCTTTTTCTCACGTTCTTTTGTCTATTTTGGTATTTTGTTTAGCTTATATGTGCTAATTTTTTTAGAAAGGCTTTAATTGTTAATTATTGCTTAAGAAATCGAGAAGATTAATTCGAATGAGTGTACTTATTTATACACATACATACATACAGTGAGCGTCAAAAGAAACTGTATACTATCGATAAAAATCTAACAATCACCAAACCCAACTTTTACCACTTAAGGAGAGTGGACGAAAATACATGAAAATTTTTTGAAATTTTTTGAATATTTTTTTTCAATTTTAAAAACTGACAAGGACCAATTTTTAAATAAAAATAACGGTAATTTATTAATATATATATTTCACATTTTTATGTATATGACAATGTTCTACACGTGTTCGCATGGTTGACGCATATTAACGCCTACTGACGTACCATGACGCATATTTGCATAACATCAAATTAGCTGAGAAACTTAAATTTTTAGGTAGCATGTAGCCACTTACGACTTTTAAGAAAATTTCTGCATATTATAATGTCATAGTCTTTAGTCCAGGATTACGTCTTGGCTTCTCACACCACTTTTATTGCCGAGTGTTATATTGTATACATGAGTGGCAGAAGCTACAGTTTAAATCGCTTCTAACAACAGATTTTTAAGAAACTTTTTCAATTTCAATTTTATTTTCTGTCAGAGATTGTTAGAAATCTGCTGAGAGGAAGTTGATGTTATTCCCACTTAGTAGAGCAAATAATCTTTGACTTTACAAGAATTTTATTCCGTTAACTGTAGTCAAAGGCACGACGTCATTGCTTTTAAATTAAATTAAATCGCAATAAAATATTTCAAAAAATATTTAAAATTTCTACTTCCCATGCGTTTGTGTTAAAAACTATTTCATTACTCTGTCTCATTGCACTCTTCTCTCTCTCTGGAATATAAATTTTTAATGACAATTGTTATTAAAAAACAACACAAGAGTGGTGCGGGATAAATACAATGTGATTTAAATTTAACACTCTGGGGTAATAAAAATAATTTCACTTCATTATTTCAGCACAGATGTGTAAGCACACTTACACGTCCATACATGTGAGTAACTTTACAATTGTACTTGCCACATATGTTTGCAGGTCCTTTGGTAATAAAACTAAGATTTTTCTATATATTATTATAGGCAATGCCCTACAGTGGTTACATTTAGTTTAAGTGTTAAATTTGGGCCGTTGAATTTTTTTGAAACTGTAAACGTAATCTTGACTAAAGAGTATGGCATTATAATATATATAACAATACTTTATTTTACTTCATAAATGGCTATATTCTACCTATAAATTAAAATTTCTCATCGAATTCGATGTCATACAAATATGCGTCATGGTGCGTCAGTATGCGTCAATATGCGTCAACATGCGAACAAGTGTAGAATATTTTCATTTACTCAAAAATGTGTCGTAATCCGAACTAAAAGATTGTAATGACCAATTAAGTATGCTTGTATGTATGTGTAGCTACTCTAACGAACGACTTAATCCGCTTTTTTATATTTTTGGCAACTGTTTTCAAATGTAAAGAAAATAGTTTTTCAATTACAAAAGCCTTACTGCTTAAGCCTTAGAGACTAAGACTTAATTTGCCAAAGAATATTCATTAAAAGAGAGAGATATTCCGATTGGCAAAAAAAAAGGAAAAAACTTTATTAGAAAGTCTTTTAAAAAAGAAATCTGAAGGCATAATTTATGACTATTAAGAACGCAAAGATTTTGAAAAATTTTATGGCATAAGAAAAAGGATGAATAACGAAATGTTTAAATAAATTAAACGTTTAATGTTAAAACTTTGAAGATAATTTCTTTTTTCAAGTTAAGTTTCTCTCTATTTCTTGTATAAAGGAATTGAATTGATATTGGCGTTACAAATTATTCCCTTTACGCTACTAAAAACCAAAAAAAATGATGCAAAAAAGGATGTAAAAATTGGAAAACTTTTGCAATTTCTCGCTATATTTTCTATTGCAACATTATAATTTTATAACCCCCTACCTAAACCCACTAAGCCCTTTGCTGAGTCAACAATAATTTTTCGTTAAAATTTATTTCATTTCAATAGTCCCCCTTTCATTTGCAATAATTTTCCAATTTTCTCAAGTTTTTTTTTTTTTTTTGAAATTTTAATTTGCCTGTTTGCAACGGCAGCTACAAAAGATATTAAAAGCAGCTACAGCACTAGCCACCAGCAGGAAATAAAAGGAAGTTTTTTGTTTTTTATAAGAGAGAATCGATTTTAAAATAAATTGTTCTTCATGTATAGGTATGTGTATGTGTGCGAGTGTAAGTTTATTTTATAAAATTAATAGAGTCCCTTAGGTAACATAAGTTTCCAAGTGAATGCAACAACATCTTCTTTATAAGCAGGTTTAAGCAAAAGGCTTACAGTTGTTCTATGATTCCACTGCATATGGTATGCGTTGTGAGGCTTAAAGGAATATTATTTGGAAATTAAAATTTTTCCGAAATGCTCCAGTTGGATTTATTATTTCGATGAAGGGAGGAAAATTGATGTTAAAAGTAATTTTAAAGGAAAAAATTAACAATCAAGCTATGAAGGGGCCATTGTATAGTAGTTAGAGTGTTGACTTACTACTTACTGTGAGCCTCCGTTCAAACCCGACCTCCTCTTAGGTGACTTCTAGCAAAAAACTCTAAGAGGTAAATTAGAATTTTGCCAAAGATTATCGTTCATAGTCATACTTTAAAACTGAGGCTACCTCTGCTCATGTAGAATATTAACACACACCAACATAAAAGGTGGAGAAGCGAGGTCGTAATCTGACTAAAGGCTTAAAATGGCAATTATGTATGTATGCATGCATGGCATTATAAGATAAACAGAACGATCCTTTAAAGATCTCAGTAAATTTTATGTATGCAAATATACGTCATGATGCGTCAGTATCCGTTAATATGAGTCAACATGCGAACACATAGTAGAATATTATCGACACAAAAATGTGCGATATAAGAAGCTACGTCGTAATCCAGATTAAAGAGTTGAAATGACGAATGCGATATTCTCTTAACTCTCGTTGATGATGTGCGTTCCCCAGGAGAATAAAGTTCGCTTAAACCAATCGACAATCTCTACATAATTTATTTACCTAATGGATAGCCTTACGGAATTATGTTATTTTCATTGGTGGATTGGTCTTCGATATGCCTGCAGGAACAAGTTCATCTTTAACATAATTACCCGGTATGCCTCTGGCCCTGTGACCAGATACCAATATCAGGTTGACACAAAAATGTCATGAAACACGATCAACAGTTGAAGATTGAACTTAAAAGATATCCAATAAATGGAAGGGGAATAAGAGGAAGGGCAATAAATGTCTAGAAAGATACACTTTGAACAGCAAGAGAAATTATTTGTAGCAACAACAAGTCCTGTAAAATGTCGTCATCTCTCCCTCTAGTTCTCTCTTGCTTCCGTTCTGCCTTAAGCGTATTTCGTTAATAATTATTTTTGAATCTTTTTGTTTGGTAATCACTTTGGCAACAAAAAAGCTTGGTTAGAAAAAAGCTTCCGTCGTAAGCTATCCTTGTTAGCACTGATGAAACAGGCTTTGGGTGAATGTTTGAAATTTTACAGATAAAGTTTATGAATTATTTGCCTATGAAAAGCTTTCAATTAAGGAGACCAGCTCATTACACTCCTTATATTGGCATATTTCTGGTAATATTTAACTTTTTGATAAAAGTTTTCTAATAACTGAACGAAAAGACATAAAAATCTAGGCTAATAATCGGGAGACCCATAAATTATTTAAAAAATATTTTTTTTTTATTTTTTTGTTTAAAACTTAAAAACCAAAACTAGTTTAATTACTTTCAATTGTTTTAAAAATAAAATTTCACTTTCAAAACTTTTTTTCACAGGTGCTACAAGACCAAAATATCTTCATTTATTTCCATACTCATGCTCATTTAAAAGGAGTTTTTAAAAGCAATAACTTCTAGAAAACAATGCATAAATTTAAGGGATGAGCGCTAAAAAATTTCTAGGTTTATGTTTCCTTTTCTAAGCATACCTTAGACCCACAAAATATTTTCTTTAATTTAAATAAAGATTGGAAATAAAAAATTACCAATAAATTTAGTTCCTATAAAGAAAAGTGTGCGCCTAAATTTTTTCCTGCCCATTCCTTGTGCGGTTTATTTTACACAAATACCAGTAACTAGGCAACCATTTTATTGTACTTTTGTTCCACAAAAAAAAATTGAAACGAACCAAATTTTTTAATTCAATACACAAACAACATAAAATGAAAAGGGAAAGAACAGGAACAAACTTTCGAAACTTATTATACGGAATTGAAACCAGTGGAACAGAAGAAATAATGGAACAATGGAATGTTTAACTTTTACTGGGTTACCTAGACAACCCAGGCATAACACCATAGTTTGAAGAAAAATTGGAAGAAGGGTTATGAAATATAAAGAGATTGTGTTATAAAGGGGCCTTTAAAGAAATCTTGACATACGTATTCAGTCCTTTAGTTGTTACAAATGCCAAGGGGTCTCAACGAAACTGGTCTATTTGGTTAATCTACGTCTAGGTTATGGATTCCAATCGATAGCATTATGCATTATGTTATCCAAATGATTTTGGATCCTGTAATCAATCGGATCCATCTTCCCCTGATCTGTTTCTCTGTATATAGGCTTGATACTGAAATACTGATGGAATTGTAAACTTTCAGGAATATATATCGTATATCCCTTCTTCTCGAGGGAGATAAATAACGTCCATTCCGAGCAGAGGAGAATAGAAAACGTGGTGGAAAACCTTATGAACCGCTTCCAAATCTTCACGAATAGTTTGAAAGCAAATTTTCAGAGTACAGCCGGTTTAATTCCTTCAATAAAGCTACGAAGATTATTTACAGTGAGTTTTAGTTGGCGTTACGGGCTACTTACTTAAACTGGTCATTACAGCTTTAGAAAATATGACGATGAGTTTCTTACACCAACACGGGGTGTGTTAAAATTTATGCATCAATAGCGGGACCTACAGCTTAAGATCGACTCATAAAGACAAATTTTTTTGAAATCGCAATTCCTATTTATAAAAGTCGCCAAAGGAATATTCTCTTTTACATTTCGTTTTGATCGCGATTTTCTAAGCCAGGATTTGAACGACGGACTCTCCTCTAATATGCCAACACATAACCTGCTACTCTGCAAAGATTTCATATACTGGCTACGATGATAAGTATTTAGGGTGACAACATTACTGACAGCAAGGCGTCGGTCAGGGGCACTGGATTCTAGAACGTTTTAGGCATGCTTCAAGGTTCTCAGTGGGATGATAAATCAACACGAAACATAGTGCCATTCTGTGCAACTACAGAACGAATGAATTAATCAAATGGTACAACCATTACACTTTTGAATGACTCCTCAACATTGGAATCTGTAAGCACAGAATTCATTTTCGTAACACGGCGTGAATGTCTTCAGACACTGCATAGATAACGCATCAAATTTGGCTGAAGTTTAAGGTAGGCACATGGAAAGTCTATTTAAATTCCAAGAATGCCGCCTATCGTAGTTGTTGGCTGCATTACAATATATTTCATCCTCGATACTCACTTCTGCAGTAGCTATGAAGATGTGATGCGTTATTTCATACAAGTTGGATGCATCTCAGTTTTTATTATGCAGGTAATCTCACTGATCTATGAGGAACTTTTAAGTTCAACTTTTTGCTACAACTGACTTGGAATGTAACAAAAAGTTACGTTTTTACTTTATTTATTTTTGATCTGTCAACTTCTAGAAACTTTACGGTTGCGTTTTGTTATTGTACTACAGAAACCAACCGTAATTATATTTGTTATTATTTTTATTTTCTCATTACTTCTGTATACTTTATTTTTTTTTTCTGCCTTTGCAAAGATTATCCATTATTTAATAGCGCCCTTCAAGCACTCCCGCCTTGCGACCATGCCTATCCACATATATTTCTAAAATGCATTTCCTGAAAGTATGCAAAAGCTTTTACAAACTACTTGCATATGTATTGTATGTATGTGCTGGCTGGCAAAGAAGTATGTATGTGTGTTCCAGCCATACACACACGATATTTATGAGAACATAAGCTGCTCTCTTTAAAAAAAATTCTTTATTATTTGCACTCTTTTGTTTGTACGTCATTCAAACACTCAGTTTGTTGCTCATAAACTCCTTTATAGAGGTTTACTTGTATGAGAACTTATTTCTGTGCAAGTATATGTGAGCAGCATAATATTTTTACCTGCAATTTTAATGCTCACACAACAGTAAAAAAATTGTTTTGGCATAAACGAAAAACTAAAAACGGGAGAGAAAAAATAGTGAAAATAAAAGAGAGAAGAAAAGTTTTTAAACAAACATTTTTTTTTTGTTTTTGTAAATAAAAATAACCATGTAAACAGAACTTTCAATAATTTTTTTTTATTTTTTTTTTCCAAATGAAGCTTATTGTTGTTGGAAAATCTGAAAGAAAAAAATTTGTTTGTTTTTAAATGTAAAAATATAACGAAGTTTGCTTTGTAAGTGTAATTGTAAGAGTATAGCATGGTGTAGGCGAGTGTTTTATGGTGTTTTTCTCTTAAAGAGAAAAACTAAAATAACAAAAGTATTGTTTATGAACAATACATATGAGCATAAAAGCGTGTATATAAGTGTGCATAAGAAAAAGGAAAAGAAATTTTTGAAATTTAAAAGAAAAATAAAATTTTTTTGAAAATAAGTGAGTTTTTAAGCTGAAAATAAAAAACTTTTTTTTGCAAATAAATTTTCATCATTTTTTGTAAGTAGATTCTGTGTGTTTTGTGTGTGTGTTTGTTTGTTTTTTTGTAAATAATTTTGTTTGTTTTTAATCGTATTGTTTTCATTGTTATTGTCAAAATTATTACCCTTTCTGTGATTGCATGACTACGGCAAGAAGTTCAAAAGGATATATTATTAGGGTTACTATAGCATAACTGGAGTTATTGCCAAACATAAATTTGGTTAACAAAAATACGATATAACACTGTAAAACCACTTTCTAAAGCCACGGTTGCTAATACTGGAGTTTAAATATTGTGTGGATTTACGGAATTAAAGAATTTTACAAGCAGTTACTGTCATTAACACTTCAGTCAGGATTACGCCACATAGCTTTTCACAACAACACATTCTGAGTAAATGACAATATTCTACACATGTTCGCAGTTGACGCATATTAACGCATTACTGACGCATCTTGACGGATATTTGCATGACATCAAATTCGCTGAGAAAACTTCAATTTTTAAGTTTTTAGTTATCGTTCTGTTTATTAAATGCTATACACACATACATAATTGGTCATTACAATCCTTTAGTCAGCATTAAAGTCTAAGCCTTCTCACATCACTTATGTTATGTGTGTTAATTTTATACTGACTTTCATGTCATTTTATTTATTCTCAGAGTTTTTTCAAAAAATCTGGCTGAAAGCAATTGCCTGTCGTCATAGTTTTTCTTTGTCTGGAAATGCCTGGCGGGGCTGTAGAAAACCGTGGCCTTACGTCTAATAAGCCAAACACACTGCCTACTAGACTACGGTGACTACTAATCTGTTTAATTTTTAAAACAAAATCAATTTATTTCGAATTTATATTAACAAATTTTCACATCTCCGCACCTTTTCCCTTTCAAATTAATAATCAAAGTAACTCCATCAAATAAGGCAATCAAAACTTTTAACAACACTACACTTTTTTCTCATTTCTTTTTCCTTTTTATGGTCCACAATATTCCCACATAAAATTTTCTTTAACCACTTTTACCTCTTGCATGCCTAGCACTCTCTCATTCTGTTCTCTGTCACCCATCACGGATGTGTAATTAACCCATACCACTGATATCTTAAATAAATCTATGATGTACTCTCTCTCTCTCTCTCTCTCTCTCTCTCTCTCTATGTGTGTGTAAAAATATGCCTGAATTTTGTAATTGTATTTTATGGTTATAGTCACACATTTTTCGAAAAAAAATTCGACAAAAAAATAAATCCAACAACAATCAAAAACCGCATATGATACAATAACAAAAACAATCAAATTGGACAGTTATATTTTTTTTTTTTTTTTCTTTTTTTTTTTTTTTTTTTTTTTTTTTTTTTTTTTTTTTTTTTTTTTTTTTTTTTTTTTTTCATATATACGTAGGTGTATGGCACCACATATTTATAAAAAATATAAAAATGATAACAGTACAGTACACAGAGTATACGTTTCTCTCTCTCGCTCTCATAATCAAACCAAAAACCGCAAAAACCCAGTCAGAGCTGGTAGAGTGATATGCCGGCCGTACAGACAGTGATAACTGAAGGGCTCAAGACAAAAGGAAGGGAAACAGATGGAAATATAGACATACAAAATACTTTTACCGTCATTTAGACAGAGAGATAAAGAGATAGAGAGAGACAGACCAGCAGTCTGGAACAGTAGTGGCACAAATAAATGAATGCATAGACAAATTGTAAGCACAATGGGCTGTCTGAGGACAAAAGTAATTAAGCAAATAATAATTTGAAAAACAAAAAAGGTAGAGATTGAGACAAGTGTTAAGATTATTTCTTTGACAGGTATACCACAGAAAATAGGTTCTATTCTTGACTGGGTTAGGTCGAGATCGGACATTACAGTGACATTAGTTAGGGCAACCAATTAGTCAGGATTACAACCTAGCATTTAATACCACCCATGTTGTGTGTGTTAATTTTAAATGAGAGTGGCGGGACCTACAATTTATCGTCGACTCCGGCCGACCGATTTGAGACACTTTTCATGGCAGTTTTCCAACACACTACACAACTTCATTTGTGAGCCCTTAATATATTCCACCGTCCACTTTGTACAGTCTTTGAAGCCGTCAGTATATACATTATGTTTCCACCAGGCACCTTTGAATCATCAGACTAAAAGTCCTCGTTTGTAGTCCTAAAATCACATCTTCTTTCGAAAGAATTATAAAGAACCATACAGTCTACACGGATGTACCCATGGCTTCTAGAAAATTTCAGTATGGTCATAGTCCAGGTTAGATCAAAATTCAATTGCATTGAGACGGTCACCATCTCATCTTAATGTTTCGGTAGAAGTTTAGAGGGAAGCCAATTAAGTGTAGCATATAACGCCTTAGTTGGAGTGCAACAGATAATGTTGTATGAGTATGCTGACAATGTATGAGTGTGATGATGATGTATGAAAGTGTTGACGATGTATGAGTATGATGATGTTGTATGAGCGTGATGATGTTGTATGAGTTTGATAGTAATGTATGAAGGCATTGACGATGTATGAATATGATGATGTTGTATGAGTATGATGATGTTGTATGAGTGTGATGATAATGTATGAAGGTGTTGACGACGTATGAGTATGATACTCATACTCTTTCTATCAGTTTGCAATGACATTGACAATTGCACATCGTTCAAAAAGCTTAAACAAGGTTGGCTCTACCTTAATCTGCTGAATCCTATATATGGAGATTGGTTTAAACACTCAAATTTTGTAAAACAGCCATTTGAGAACGAAATTGAAAGAATGAACCTTAAATGTTCCTTTGTGGAACGAAGTTCTTTGCTTCTTCATCTTTGTTACGGGAATTTGATAACTGAATCCAGGTCATTAGGCCCATTGTGCAGACCAAATAAAGAATCTATGGCAGACAATAGTCATTAAAATATCAAAACCATACAATAATTGTAATATTAAGCAAAAACAAAAAAAAATTGAAAAAATTCTTTTTTTTTTTTTACAAAAATAAACCTTTTAACTGTCCGTTGCCAATGTCTGAACCTGAAAACAATTTTTTTCTCCATTTTGTTCTTTTTTTTATGTTTTGTTTTCTTATATTTTTTTGTTATTGTTCAATACAAATTTTTATTTGTTTCGTATTGCTGTGTTTCAGTTTGAGAGTTTCGGCAAATCCAGCGATTCGATTTCGAGTAGCCAAGTAACCAAAAAAAAAAAACACGAAAAAAATGTAAAAAAATAGTTTAAAAAAATCATAAAGAAATTAAAATTTAAACAAAAACAAAAAATTACAAGACAAATAAAATAAATAATAATGGCGTAATAAATTTCTATTAGAATTAAAAGAAAAGTTTAAAAAAAGAAAAACGTTTGTTTTTTTAAAAACGAAAAACGCAAGTAAATTTTCGTAAAAATAAAAATTTAAAGAAAAAAAATTATTTTGTTTTTAATGAAAAACAATGGATTTTAAAAACAAATTTCTCTTGCAAATTGTTTAAAAATAATTTGGTTTTAAAAGAAAAAATTCCGCCATTTGTCCTCCTTATGGACCAAGATGTTTGGGGGCAGAAACGGTTTGTGGTGTGTTTGGTAATCATTTTGCACCATTGTTACACGTCGGTAAGTGACCTCTTTTGTTTCTTAATTTTAAATATCATAGACTTGCCTGGTAACTTGGCTTTAAGTTTTCTTTTGTTTCAAAAAAAACACAACAAGTTTTCTCTTTTGTTTTTGTCAGACTTTCATTTTCATTTTTTCTTTAGTGGTGTTGTAGGTAAATAAGCCCAGTTAAACACAGCGACAATTGTATGTGTTGTCTATGCTGCAAGCAAAGGCAAGGTTTTTGTTTTTTTTTTTTTTGTATCGAAAGTTCTTATTGAAGTCATTAATAATGAAAGGAACTTAATTAAGTTTACAGACCTAAAAACAGTGGAAAAAAATGAAGGAGAAAGTATTTGAATGAAGAAAGGAATTAAAACTTCTGATTTTAAAAAGTGTTCCCAAAAAGAAGAGGAAGAAAAATAAAGTGGAAATATGTACCAATTTGTTTTGAATTACAAAAGCAATAACAACAATAAAACATAATGACATATTTCTTTGTATAATTGTGCAAAAAACAACATTTTCGAACACCACATAATACAATGTGGCCAAGTTTCCCTTCTAAAACTCACATCAAATGGCTGTCAATCTAACTTAACAATCCTTCAAATAACTTACAGTGAGCGTCAAAAGAACTTGTACACTATGGATAAAATTCTAACAATCATCAAAATCAACTTTTACCACTTAAGGAGAGTGCACGAAAAAATTTGATAATATTTTGGAATTTTTTTGAAAAAATTTTTTTTTTTAATTTTTTAAAAAGGCAATGCAAGTTTAAAATAAAAAATAACGGAGCTTTTTTTTTTTTTTTTTTTTTTTTTTTTTTTTTTTTTTGTAATGTTCAGTTTTTTTTGACGCACACTGTATATTTGTAAGCTAAAACTAAAGAAGCTAAAAGAGTTCTAAATGTAAGTTCCTTAATATTGGTGTTTTCTCCGTAGTCTAGTAGGCAGTTGTGGTTTATTAGATTGTGGCCCTGATTCAAACCTTGGGCAGGCATATCCTGCAAAACTACCTCTAAGCACATTTCCGATAAAAAAAAACTCTAAGAGTAAATAAAATTACCATGAAAAAGTTTCCCAAAAATCTATCGTTCGGAAATCTATCGTTAAACAATCGGTCCCACCAATCATGTACAAAATTAAGACACGCAGCATAAGTAGTGTGAGAAGCTAGATCGTAATACTGACTAAAGGGTTGTAATGACCAACAATGTCTGTAGTCTTCTTAGCTTGCTAATAACTCTTGTAAAGCTCATTATTTTTTTTACAAATAGGTTCTGAACAGCTGCATCATAATTTTCGTGCCGTTTAGAGATTAAAGGAAGTGTGGGCTTAATTAAGCGTGAACGAATGCATCTCACTAGACAAATAGGTATGGATATGGAAAAAAAGCGATGTTTGGAAACAATTTACCATTGCTTTACTAAATCACAAGATCACTAGATCCCAATACATTATTGTTGTACAGGAATTATGTTCTCATGGTCTTATCGTAAGGCTCTGAGGTTTAATCCAAACACAATGGAAATGGTCTTGTGCGCTAAAAGCTAAATGGATGCCAATTGCATGCATTTTCAATTGGTAGTTGTCAATGTGTGGCATTGGTTTACAAAAGTTCTATCCTTTTAGACCGCATTTTGCAGCTTTGGCAGCGATATGTCGAGTATGTTCTTTAAGTCTGTGCCTAAATACCAGGAAATACCTCGAACAAGTTGTTGTGTTTTTCGCCATAATACAATTAATAACGACGATCAATACTTGCTGACTTAATTAGAAATTACAATTCCGTAGCCAGGATTACAACCCAGCTTCTCCCACAACCCATATTAAAATTGCCATGATAAGTTTATCAAATCTGTCGTTGGGAGTTGACTTTAAACTGAAGGCCCCAACACTCATGGACATAATTACATGAGGAAGAGACATATCTGGGATATTCTATAAAGTATAAGAGGAGTCCAATAGATCGTATGGTCGAAGTACTAAGATATCTCTTCACCACAATAATAATAATACACCCGCGTAATTTGCCTAATTAAGATTTTGAGATTTGAAGACTTGGTCACACAGGCTCTGAGTCCAAGTTATACAGACGACATAATCGTAGTATTTTACTTTGACAGGTCGTCCTTAGTGGGTTTCCGACTTAGGAGGTAGGAATCTACTTAGTGGATGGCATTAAGTTGTCCAATAGGCTCCCTGATTTGTGAGGATGATATGTGTGCAATCGTATACGTAGTGGAATTAAATTGGGACTGAACTGCGTCTAGTCTATGTAGATAGACATGCAGCTTTTAAAGCACTATGTAAGCTCATGATGGACATGCAGTACGCTTTATTAATAGTGTTGATAGTCAGCGCTGTTTGCCTCATTGCTCCATAATTTTACTGAGGCTGTCACTGCAGGAGAGAGACTGAATTACTCACTGTCAAAATTTTTGGAAAATACGTCTGCTAATCATTTTATTTATTGCATCAACTGAGACCTAGTTCATCACGCTAAGAGTTATACTCCCTCTTAGATGAGATTAAATTCTCTTCCACTTCCTCACTTGTTTGATGGTTGACTCCACGACTTTTGTGAAGGATATGCCTTTCGGATAATGGTTTACAAAAGGTCTATCCTTTTAGATCCCATTTTGCTGCTTTGACAGCAATGTCGAGAATTTTCTTTAAATCTATGCTTAAACACCAGGAAACACCTCGAACTGTTGTTGTGTGTAGGATATGCCTTTCGGATAATGCTCTTGAAAATAACAAAATTGTTCCTTTTAAACATTTGCACTATTCAAGCGAATGTTTGTATGAAACTAGTGGTTGACAAATGTTGTTTAAATTTTCATAAAATTATTATAAAAAAAATTCTACCAGCTCGTTAGTAGCACCAAATGAAAAAAATGTCCATAAAAAAATATTAAAAAATATATATTATGACACTAATAATGACAGTCATGCCTCTAAGGCATTATTAATAATCATCTTGATAACGTTAGACAACAGGCTACAGAGGTAGCTACAGGGGAAAATAAAATAATAAAACTGCATTGATTTTGCATAAAACGAAAAAAACTGGGAATATTAACATTATTTTTCCATGTAAATGTACGGTAGACCGTTCAGTTTAACAAAATTCTAGACTAAAGGACACAGTAGTAGAGTGAAGGTAAAGAAAAAAACAAAAAACCTGTATTTCGAGTGCATATTTAAGACTGTTGAAATGGAAAAAAATTCGAAAGAAGAAAGAAGAAACTTTTACCGTTATCAAAGAAAAAAAATCAGAAAAAAAAAAATAAATAATAAAATGCATGGATTTTGCATAAAACGAAAAAAGAACTGGGAATATTACTATTTTTCCATGCGTAATGTACGGTAGACCGTTCAGTTTAACAAAATTCTAGACTAAAGGACACAGTAAGTAGAGTGAAGGGGAAAAAAACAAACAAAAAACCTGTATTTCGAGGTGCATATTTTAAGACTGTTGAAATGGAAAAAAATTCGAAGAAAGAAAGAAAAACCTTTACCGTTATCAAAGAAAAAAAATCAAAACAAAACGAAAATCACAAACCAAATTAAACATTTCGAAGGCAAAAAAGGAAAAAGAAATCATTCACTTGTCACATCGATTTTACTATTAAGCAAGCATTTTACCTCAATGTAGAAATGCAAGAAAAAAAATTAAAATATGAACTGCCTTGTTGTGTATGGGATATTAAGCAAGCAAACGGACAAAAAAAATTGTTGTATTCCTTTCTCCCTCTCTCCCGCGTTTATTGTATTAAAACCTGTATTCTCCGTAAACAGAAATTTGTTAATGCCAACCTCTGTACGACTTGACTTCATGCACAGACCTGTAAGAGCTACGTATTATTGAAAAAATAAAAATAATTTCAGTACGTTGGCGAAATATTATAGAAATTAAATGAAAAATTTGGTAAAAATCATACAAAAAAAAATGTTTTTATTTTATAACGCAAAAGAACCTTTGCTGTGGTTTTGCCTGTTGTGGTTATTTGTGATTTCCTGTTATTTGCCGCTGCGAAATTTTTTTTTGCTTTTTTTTTTAGCCTTTTCAAGTAAAAATTGGTTTTCATTTTTAAAGGCAAAAAAAGAGAGAAAAAAGGAAAACGCAGCATGAAACCCAAACACATTTAAAAACCAATCAGCGTATGAAATACAAATAAATTGATAGTTAAAATGTAATTAATTATTGTTGTGGCTGTTGTATATTTTTTTTAGGGTCATAAAAAAATTTTAAAGCAAATAAACTGGAAATAAATCGAAATGATTTACAATAATAAAAGGAAATGGCAGGGAAAAGGTAATTAACCTTAAAATCCCAACAATATTCTCAAACTGTTCCAACTCCTAAACTATCATAAATGTTTTTGAACCGACAACGACTTCGTAAGCCTCAAGGCCCTATCGTCGTAAAGAGATACCTTACTATACGATCTATTGTACTACTCTCAATCTATATAAGGTATCCGTACAATATACTCTTCAAGAATTTTGCGCTGACAAAAGGCATACCCAGCATATTACATGCCGTTTCCTCTTCGGATTAATGATTGACAGGTTCCATATAGAAATATTAGTTGTTATGGCTTTGCAATATACAGAAAACAATACTTTAAGGTCTTAAGTGTTTATATTGTACCTTAAAATTTAAATTTCTAAGCAAATTTGCAAATATGCGTCATGGTGCGTCAGTACGCGTTCATATGCGTCAACATGCGAACACGTCTAATATATTGTTATTTACTCAAAAATTTAAGAGATTTCAACAGTTCTGACTAATGACTTATGTTTACAATGACAAGGTAACTGATGAAGAATATGTTATAGAATTATATATAAAATTATACTATTAAGGCCTTAAGTAGCTGTACTCTACCTTAAACTTGTAGTTTGTGAGCAAGTTTGCTTTCATACAAATATGCGTCATGGTGCGTCAGTATGCGTTCATATGCGTCAACATGCGAACACGTGTATAATGTTATCATTTTACTCAAAACTTTAAGAGATTTGAACGGTGTTGATTTATTACGTATTCTAACGACCACAAAGTACTGTCACATAGCACAAGATACTGTAAAACTAGTGAGGGGCACGTTTTTTAAGCAATTAAATTAGCGGTTTGGAACAGTCATACGACTTAACCATTGCAATTGTCTCATGTTATATTTATTATGGAATATACACTTATCATCTGCTGTTATTGCTGGTATTTCTAGAAAATTGTCTTTTTGCAAGTCACTTACCAAATAATTAAAAAAAAATTATTTGGCAAGAAAACCTCCCTCTTCATACAGAAAAAATGGAAATTAATACTTCATAGCATGATTAAAAATTAAAAAAGAATTTAATATTTAAAGTCAATAAACTTGAAAAAAAATTTAAACTCTGGTCAATGCCGTAACCCCATATCAATAAATTTCTTTCTCAATTTAAACAATCACTGTTAAGTAATGAAAAGCTTTAAAGGCCAATAAAAAAATCAAAAAAAAAAAACAAAGAAGACTTAAATAAATAAATTATTAAATGAGTTTGTGTTTGATTAGCATGTTGTGTCAAAATTGTAAAACATTAAATATTAAAACAAATACACAAACAAAAACAAAGCAAATAAGTCAGAAAGCAAGAAAGAGGGAAATGAAAGGACAAAGGAAAAAACAAGATAAATAATAAATTAAATTGATTATAAATACATATACAAACGCTTCTACATATGTATACACTTTATTTAATGTATTGTCACAGACATAAGAAAACCATCAACCGAACAAAATTAAAGCAGGACATTAGGCGTTACAGAAATTGTTAACCATGGGCATACTATTAGTTGTCAATAAAATTTACAGCCATAATACATGGTATTCTATTATTAAAAAAGAAAATCAAGTGAAAATAAAAAAAATAAATTATATAGAGAAACAAAAATAAAATTTCATTTAAATTAATGCCAGGAAAAATAATATAAAACAAAATTTGTTGTTGTTTTATTTAAAACATGAATTTCAATTAACACGTTTCCTGCAAAGGCTGCCATTTTTTTAGTGACTTTAAAGGTAATTGATAAAAAACAACGAACAAAAATACAGAATTGCAAAGGAAAAAAATTTTTTTTATTGAATTAAAACCAACAAAACAAGGATTTAATTTAAAAAAACAACAGAAAAAACAACATTCATTTGGCCTTTGTTTGAAGCAAAAATTGTTTATGACCTTTAGAAAGATTTTTTTTGCTTTCTTTCATAGAATACAACATTGTATGCCAATTTGCAATTATTTTTTTGCTGAAAATGAAAGCAAAACAATAATAAAAAAAAACAAAAACAAAAATGTTCTATTTTTGTTGCTTTTTAATTTAAAACTAGTTTGTATACAAACAGATTCGTTATAAACAATGTGTTAAATTGGCCTTGAACTTTTATTATTACGCATGGTTTTTTTATACAACAAACTGGAAAATAAACTGCTTGCAACAAAAAAATATAGCAATTATTATACTAATAATAACAATAACAACCTACTTTGTTGCTATTTTTGAAAAAAGAAATTCAAATTTAAATCAAAAAAAACTCGAGAATATGCTTTGTATTACAGTGCATACAACCTAAATAACACCCCTGAAAGTATACAACAATTATTTTTTATTTATAAACACACTTATGGGTGAACTCACATACAGGACTAAATACACGTACACATGTATACAGAAGAATTACTGTAACTACTAAGAATAAAAAGGCACACACGTATAAACACTTGAGTGTTTTAAAATTGACAGCAAATACGAGTAAATAATGGCGATTGTGATTAAGCCGGCTGTTAATTGATTGCTTTTAGCATTTTTCATATTTATTGATAAAGAAAAATTATTTGATTATCCTTAACTACTGTGACTATATTAATATCATTAACTCCTACTTAAATCTTGACTGGCTGCTTCTTCCGTTGGAGTTACATAGTGCCCAAGGGTTGTAAGGAGATATACTACGTTTAATGGGGTTATGTTAGGTTAGGCTAGCAGCTAACTCGCCATTCAAAGGCAATTTCACTCAATGGCCCATATGGCCTATTGTGTCACCCAGGTTGATAGGGTTCTCCCCAATACTTTTGTGGAACCCTTGCTTATGCTGCTATTGACATAGATAACTACAACAAATTTTTTTTTGAATTTTGTCAACCTTTAATTAATTGGTACTAGAATTGAGTCTCAGTCACAGGCGATTCTTAACACCAATGCTGATTCTTAACACTAACCTAGCTTGAACCTAGGCTAACCTAACTCCTAAAATGGTTTGACGGTATGTCACGTACGTAATAAATTTTATTTAGATGGCTAACGTCATACTTGGGTGCTCTCTACTTTATTCGTGATGTTATCGAAGGTTAATGGTTATTTTTTGCATTTGTCTTCGAGTGATGGGCTCTGCAATGAAAAATTCCAATATGCATCCATTGAGGTATTGCAACAGATTACGATTGTATGTCATACTACCTCCATAAAAACCCTTTTCCCGATGCTTAATTGCTTTCAAACCTAACATACCTACATAATTGGTCATTACAGCTCTTCAGCCAGTATTACGACCTAGCTTGTCACATCACTTATGTTGTGTGTATTGATTTTATCCATGGGTTGGGAGACCCACAGTTTTAGGAAGACTGCGAACAGCAACTTTTTTCGGAAAACTTTTTACGGCAATTTTATCTACAAGGAATTGTTGAAAAGCTGGAACATCCAGACAGAGTGACAATTTGTTGCGGTTTCTGGGCTGGAGGCTTAACTAGAATGTACTTCTTTGAAAATGAGGTTGGTCAAGCAGTTACCGTGAATGGAGTTCACTATTCCGTGATGCTAATGAACT
>QOCX01002342.1:0-22990 GCA_005959815.1 Sarcophaga bullata | reverse complement strand
GAAGCCGATTTTTATTGCGTAAACATGATACCTAAATTATAGACTATGGGGTACCAAGTAAAGCCCAGTTAGTTGTATGTCCTAAAGAATTTTGGAAATCGGGCTCACCGTGTTAAAAATGTCTGAGGAGGATGACGGATATTGTGGAAAAATGATAATTACTGCATGTATTCCACTCGACATATTCGAGAAAATTGCTTTAAATCGATTAATAAATACGCTATATGGCAGGTTGAAACCCAATCTTATTGGTCTTTAGCTGAGTAATTTTTGTAGACAGAAATTCAGTCAGCATACCTTTGCACGCTTTATGACAAGTTGGAACCCAATCTTATTGGTCTTTAGTTGAGTAATTTTCAGTCAGCACGGCTAGGCAGTTCCTGGCTCATTTTGAGCCTTCTTTGAAATGAAAATGCCCTCAGCATGTAAACCGCACCAAACATTCAACCTGACTTCATTGCGGTAATGAAATGCAATATTAGTTTCCTATTTTTTCGGAGTCTACTAGGTTGTGTATTGGCTTATTAGACGTGGGACCAACAAAACACAATTCGAAGAAATATTTCTTCAACGACTTCCTCTCAGCAAATTTTTGGCAAAACCTCAGAGAGTAAATAAAATTTCTAAGAAAAGTTTCTCAAACATCTGTCGTTTGTAAGAAGCTAGATCGTAATCCTAACTGAAGGGTTGTAATGACTAATTATGTATGTATTCTACGTAATATTAGTTTCCTAACCGATTGAAAAATGGCAGCATCTTTGTCTATGGATTTTTATTTTTTCAGAAAAAAAAAAATTAAAAGAGTATTAAAAATATTAGAAATTTTAAATTTTGATTTTCTTTTTTCAAAGTGTTTGATAAAATTTTTGTCGAAAACGTGCTCATTTATAAGCAAGCAACAACAAACTACCATTTCATTGGCTGTTATCCAAATTTTAATGACGTTTGTAGCCAATATTAAATGAATGGACATGCAAAACTCACTATCGAAAATAAAAAGAAGGGGAAGAAAACGACCGACTTAATTTATTAATAAATTATTAAAAAGAAAACAAACAAACAAACAAAATCTTATCGTTAACGAATTCATATTTTTTTTTTTGCTCATATTTACTGCAGCCGCAGAGATAAAATTTATAATAAATTGGGATTAAAATTGTGAAATTTTAACAGCAAAACCAAAAACAATGCAGATAAGTTAACCACAGTGATATGAAATTAACTGGTAGCTAAAACGTTTTAGAGATTTAAATGTTACTAAGAATAGTTCTGGGTTTATATTTACTGTACATATTCTATTTTCAGGAATTATTATTTTTTATCATTGGGTTATTGGGGTTTTTCACCCGGTAGAAATAATTAAAAGTTTCTGTAGAATAATTACGCAATAATAAATTATTTGCCGGTAACTTTTTCTATATTCTGTTTATTTTTGTTTCATCATCATTTAATAAATTTATAGGGTAAAACAAAAATGTGTTTTTTTTTGTTTGGTGTTGTTTTTTTTTTTTTTTATTTTTATTTTTTTTTTTTTTTTTTTTTTTTTTTTTTTTTTTTTTTGGTATATTTCTAAAATAGTTTACATGATAACCAAGACGCAAACCAACAATTTTATCAGAGCCACTTTTGGCGTTAACAGAACAAATTCTGTTGTTAACAGAGAAAAGTTAACTGTTTAACAGTGTCAACAAGAGGATTAATCTTCAGTTTCGCAGACTAGTAACGTAAAAGTTATTTCTCATTATTGATCTGCATTATTTGCGAATAATAAAACTGAAATGTATGCAATGGTTAGCAGGGGATGGAGGGGTAAATTTACTCGCATTCCAAAATAATCCCAAATATCACACTACTACGGTGCGAAAGAGGACTCTCCGGGCCACCATTTGTATATAGTGGGACATTTATACCAAGTTCCATTTGTTTCAAAATGGGCACTGAAGAAGAATCATTATTGATTTATGCCGACGAATAAGTAATTCTGAAGCAACATTGGAGGCCATATTACTTACTTACTTACTTAATTGGCCATAACAACCCGATTAACGGATTTCGACCTGCCGCAACACATCCTTCAAGGCGCCTCTGCTTCTTGCGCGCCTACGCCAGTTTGTCACACTAATCGATAACTGGGCTTCCTCGATTTGGTCCTTCCAACGGATACAAGGTCGTCCTCTTCGCCGACTTCCACAGATCCCCGCATCAAATACCCGACACGCCGGAGCATCCTCCTCCATTCGAACGGCATGGTCGAGCCAGCGCAGCCGCTGGATATTAATACGCTGCACAACGTCCATGTCGTTGAGGAGCTCATACAGCTCACTGTTGTATCGGATGCGAAAATCTTCGCCAACTCGCACTGGACCGAAGATCTTACGTAGGACTTTTCTCTCGAATACTCTCAAGACTGCTGCATCGTTGCTTAATAATGTCCATACCTCTGCGCCATAAAGAAGCACGGGTAGGATGAGCGTCTTGTAGAGTATTAGTTTCGTCGCACGAGAGAGGTCTCTGTTACTCAATTGCCTATTGAGACCATAGTAACACCTGTTGGCAAGAGTGATCCTGCGCTCCAGACTGACATCATTTTTGGTGGTAACGGCGGAGCCAAGATAGATGAATTCCTTGACTGCATCCAAAGTATAGTTGTCGACCGTAATCTGAGAATCAGTACGCCACACTTCTCTACTTGTCGATAACATATACTTTGTTTTGTCCTCATTTACTGCCAGACCCATATTGGAGGCCACATGGTTAGATTTATTGAAAAAGTAGTCGAAAATTTAATTGATCAAAAGGACTATGGAACCCATAGAAGCAGCGGATCATTTCAAGTCCTCATCATTTTAAGTTCTTGAGCTTTTAAAAATTCCGTATACTGGATTGTTCCACGTAGCAGTGCTAAGAGCGGGCTGTGGTAGCCATAAGCAAGATTACTTTTGTATTGTATTGTATTTATATATCTCTGAATTGATTTAGAATAGAACCCAGACTGCTTAAGTCATACAAATTCTTAGTAGTTCTAAATTGGGAAGACATCCATTCCATTCAAATATTTTTTCAACTAAAAGTAACCTCAGATAAGTAAATGTATCCTTAGAAACTTGAGACCTCAGTGATAAGTTTGAGTAATAGTAAACATAGCTGTGATTCCAAGCAATAACAGACTAAGTCGAATATGATACTTTCGAGAGAAATTACTTTTTCTATAAATATAACGGAGCTTAATTCTGAATTAACTTAACTTTGTTAGAGAAATGAGGACTTCATACAAATATAAAGTTTTGTTAGTAGAATATGATAAATAATTGACTTAAGTCGACTTAGTTTATTACAGCTTGGAACCACAGGTATAATGTTGTATAAATAAATTTAACTTTTTTCTTTTACTTTTTCATTTCTTCTTTGACAACGCACCTAATAACCATGATTATATTTTTATTTTCTTTTTGCAGGTAATTTCTCTAACCATTTGATTTTAAAAACATAATGGAATCGTATAAAACTGGTAAATTAAGAAATTTAATTTTTTCCTTTTCGTTTTTTTTAAATAAATTGTGAGGGTACCTGTAACCGCATTCATTCATGTCTTTTATTAATCGTTATGTTTACTTCGTTAATGTTTAATGAAAATCATTTAATTTCCAGAGGTAATAATAAACAAAATAAGCAGGTGCATACAATACTTTTGCGAAAATGTTTTTTTTTTTATGTGAATTAAAAAAAAGTTTATTTAAAAAATATTTAAAAAAAACTGTTAAAATATGCGTAAATTGCAATGTATTGTGCCACTAAATGTTAGTTTTAAGAAGTAATTACATTCGCGTTTAAACAACTTAATCTTTGCCATTAAATGCTAAAATAATTTAAAAAAAAAAAAAAGGAAAAACTTTTTAAGAATTTAAACGTTCACATTTTTCCGTTTTGTATTTTGTGTGTCATATATCTAGAAGGTGTAGTAAACTGAAACCCATTAGTTGTGCAAATTGACGCCATAATTAAACCATTTTGTTTGATAACTTATGGTAATTTTGGCCGAATTTCTATTACTTTTGTCCTATGTAAACCCTCCCTTCTATTGGCAAAAAACTGACTCAATAAGAAACCGCATTAGGGAGGGGTAATCACTTGGTGCGATGTTCGAACCACAAGGTGAATAAATAAGAACGTTCCAGACACTCTCCCAAAATTGTAGGCGATATATGTAAATGACCCAGATTTCATTTGATACATTGCAATTCTCCCCCCATCGACCACAATTAATCACTTTCAAGTTAATGTTCTCTTTAGGCTTTTCGATTAATGATAGTTTAGGCCTCAATGAAAACTTGCTCATAGGGAAGTCATTAAAATTAAAAGTTATCCAAACAATTCCACCAAACACCGAATGTCGAAGTGCAGAGTGAGTCTCAACTATTGCAGTGTTCTGTAGCTCCTCTTGCATTTGTTGCCTTCGCCCATAGTTTTATATCAACAGTGGCAGTACGTCACAGAAATTACGCAAGTTACTTGCAAGATTTTTCGCAACAAGACCATATAACCTTATAAGTCCGATGAAGTCACTTTTGCTTATTCTATTCATTAATTCATAAATGAGAGGCGTTTACAGCCAGATGGTAAGGTTATCTTAAAGTCAGCCTATTATGGGCTATTTATCAATGATCGCTGTTCGACTATCATGTAAAGTTGCGGTTAAAGGGGTCGAAGAAGAATTGCGGTGATTAGATGGTACAGAGGTCATTTGGCTTCCATTCGTGTGTTAACGGTATTTTGAAATTTACCACGATACCAAAGGACAGGGACAGTAAATTGTAAACGACGGCTAATCGGCACTTTTGCTTCTTCTTCATAATTTTCTAAAGAACTCGGTACACTCGTTCCTTTGTTTTTTGATGGTTTTTTTGGCAATGATCAAACTGCACGAATTATTTGATCGCTATACATACATACATAATTGGCCAATTACAACCTTCAGTCAGAATTACGGCCTAGCTTCTCACACCACTCATGTTGGTGTGTTAATTTTTACACATGAGTGGCGGGACCTCCAGTTTAAAGTCGACTCCGAACGACAGACTTTTGAGAAACTTTTCATGGCAATTTTATTTACTCTCAGAGTTTTTGCCAGAAATCTGCTGAGAGGAAGCCGCCGAAGAAATATTTTTGTCATCGTTTTTGATGTCTGACCGGGCGTTCGAACCCTGGCCTTTCGTCTAATAAGCCAACACACTACTAACTAGACTACAGCGACTACCGCTATACCGGTTATTATATGTATCCTGACCGTAAAATGGGCAAAGTGCTCTGAAAATTTCTATGTTTTTCTACAAGTTGCGCCGGCCATAAATGATTCAAGATGGACGATTTGCTCTAATAATTTCTATGATTTTGTACAAGTTGCTCTGGCCATAAATGATTCAAGATGACTTAGCAAACAGTTTAACAGTCAAATCATAGTTTTCAATACTATAGCTCTCGATTCGCCGTAACTGGTCATTACAGTCCTTTAGTCTGGATAACAACCTAACATCTTACATCATCCATGTAGTGTGTGGAAACTTTTTCCATGAGTGACGGAGACAACTCTTCAACGTCAACTTCTATAAAATGAAAAACTTGTCAAATTTACACAAAGATTGCTTAGATTTGCTGACAGAAATATATTTTCATATTTCGCTTTGTACAAGATGTCTTAGCTAAGGTTCGAACCAGGGGTTCGTCAACACACTACCTACTAGACTTCTGTAATATCCGAATTATTTAAAACTTTATTGAACTGTATTACTAATGTTGCATAAGAAACCTTTCACCTGAAAGCAAAAACCTGATAATAATCTTATATGAACAGAAAAAACCCTTTTTAAATATTCTCTAAAATGCTTTTTTGTTTTTTTTTTAAATTTTAAAGCAGAATTAGTATAATTTTTGTGTTTTGAAAACATTTTTTAAGAAAATCTTTTATAGTGGATTTTAGAAAAAATAAATTCAAAAATAATTTTTGTTTTCTAAATTTCCATATTTTTTTTTTAAATAATTTACTGTCACGAATAAAAATATTTTTTTTTATTGTTTATGTTTTTTAGTAACACAAAAAAGGAGAAATTTGTTTTTATAGGTTTGTCAACCAAACAAAAAAAAACGCATAAAAATTTTAAAATCCAACAACGTTTCACTTTCATTGATGAACTGTGGTGCGGTTTATGCGGTCGACCGACCTGTGTTTATTAATTGAAAATTATTTTTAATTTTGTTTGGAATTTATAAATATTTATGGAAATCGAATTGATTTTTTTTTTGGACACATTTTTAATAATAAATAACAATATTGATAATGACAAAATGTTACCCACAAATTAATTAATAACGCGGAGAGTGCATTAATATTAATACGAAGGGATGGATGGTGCCCATAAATGCAATGCAGTTGATTGGTTCAAGCAAACTTATTATGGGCCAAAGCAATTGGAGTGTCCACTGGCCAAGCAAACTCAAGCTGATATAATCTACATTGCACAAGTGAGCTACACGAAAATGCGTATGCAAATTTCTAGGGTGATTTCCTTTAGTTCCCTTGCGATGGCGCTCTAATGAATCAAAAAATCTTACTACCATTAAAAAGTTCTTTTCCTATTTAAAACACTGTACATACACACATAATTGATCATCACAACCCTTCAGTCAGAATTACAACCTAGCTTCTTACACCAATTATGTTAAGAGAAATAATTTTATCCATGACTGGCGAGGACCTATAGTCGACTGCGAAAGGAAGATTTTTGAGAAAGTTGTCATGACAATTTAATTTGCTCTCAGAGTTTCTTGTAGAAATCTGCTGAGAAGAAGTCGCCGAAGAAATATTTTTTCATATTTCGTTTTGTTGAAGATGTCTGAGCTGGGGTTTGAGCCAGGCCGCACGTCTAATAAGTCACTACACTTTCTACAAGACTACGGCAACTTTGGTCTGCAGTATAACTGTATCGAAATGAAAGTGAATCGATGCTTAATGGAGTCAAAACTCTTCTAAATTAATTTTTATCTACATTTCAGTGTTTACAAATTGCTAAACTGAATCAATTTCGCGTTTATTTTTCTTTTTTTAATCTGATTTACAAACTGAAATCTTAATTTAAGTTTCATTATACGTTTAAAATTTTAATAGTCTTTTCACAGGTTACATCTTTACATCTTTAATGATATTTTCTTGAAACAAATTAAAATTCAAACGCCATTTAGTTAATGATCTCATCATTTATTGCATTCCTCCTTTCTCGCCTCCTCCTGCTCCTGCTCTTGCTCTTTTGCTGCTTTTCAAATGCAAATGCCTTGTTAAGATTTTAAAAAGTATTTTGCAAAAATTAATTCCAACGTTATTTTGCATTTAATTGCTTAATAAAAATTTAATTTTTTTTTCCTGCATTTGTTTACATCATTAATAAATGAGTTGAATGAATGAATATCTATGATTTCATGTTTAGAAAATTAAAAAAAAAAAAATAATACAAAAGAAAAGAAATAAAAATTATTTAAACATTTAAAATCAAAAGTAATTTACTACTACAGCCATTATAATTTCTAATAACTGAGTTGAACTAAACTAAACTAAAAATTAAAAATTAAAAAAAATATGTTTTAAAATAAATGCACGTAATTTGCTGCAAGAAAAAAAAACAAAAACAAAAACAAAAACAAAAATAATGGCCAATAGCTATAACTAGCGTATTATGCCAGTACTTAGTCAGACAAGTGCCTCTCAAGATTTGTTTCTTTTTATTTTGCTTTCGATTTTAAAATCATGTTTAACAAGTAATTTTTGTTTTTTTAATTTTTTTTTTTAATTTTTAATTCTATGATTGTAACTAATTAATACATAAAATAAATCACAACATTTTTTCGTTTTCGTTTTTTTTTGTTTTCTTTGTTTACTTTATTTATTATAAAACAAAACTAAAAAAAATGTAAAATGTTGCTGAAAGATTTCAATACGAATAAAGTTGAAATTCGAAATCACTTACACATGCGATTAAACTGGGCACCAAATGCATGCGCTTAAGAGTAGAAAAAAAGCTTGAATTTTTATGGCAAGAATGCAGCAGAAATATTTTTTTTTTATTAATATATATACAGTGGGCGTGAAAAGTAGGCAGATTGTAAAATCGTAATAGAAGTATTTATCATGTTTTGTAACACTTTTTTATATGTAAGAACAGTGAGGAGTTCTATTAAAATTTAACATTTGCATAACATGTGCTGAAATAATGTTGGAATATTGTGATTAAGCTCATCAATATTATTAATACCTTATATTCTCTATGAAGTCGCCGTAGTCTAGTAGGCTTATTAGACGAGAGGCCAATGTTCAAACCCTAGGTCAGACATCTCCAAAATAATGAAATATGAAAAAAGTATTTCTTTGGCAACTCTGAGTATAAATAAATTGTCAAATTTCTCAAAAATCTGTCGTTCAGAATCGACTTTAAACTATAGGTCCCGCCACTCGTGTGTAAAATTAACACACACAACATAAAGTGGTGTGAGAAACTAGCTCGTAATCTTGTTGAAAAAGTTGTAATGGCCAATTATGTACATATTATGTATGTATTCTCTTACAATTTTTTAAAACGATAGTTAAGAGTGTTTATCAAATGAGATGGTAACCTCACTCGTGAAGCACTCTTGGAATCCTTTTCGATGAGCATTACCTTGCCTTGTGTTCATAAGCCACGTCTGGTTTGGTGTCAGTATTTTCGAAATGCCTAACATGGGTATTTAAGACAATATTCGCTACGTAATTCGTAAATGTTGGAACAACTCATCACTGTCAGTCTAATTGATCAGTCAAATATTTGTATTATAAATGCTGTTCAGTGTTTAAACATTAATGCTGCTGTGCTTTTAAACATATAACCACAGTTTCTTGTTATTTATATCCTAATAACATTAATTATTTTATATTTTCACAGTGGGTGGCAACCCTATCATTCTAGTACTTGCTTAATTGAAAGAAAAAGCTTAATTAATAATAATTATAACAAAACAATAAAATAATAGACCAGATACCGAATACGAATCCTCAATCACAAACATCATTTTCATTTTCTCTATATTTTCATGACATTTTCCATAATTTGAAATTCATGAAAATTTTCAGATTAAAATTAAGCACATACCGGTTAGTCGCAGTACAAGTCCCTATTATTTGTCTCCTGTCTTTTCTCCATTAATTTTCACTAGTTTCTTTGTTCTATAACAATGGACTACCACAGTGTTCCTCCAATTAATACTCAAGTGTTGTTTCTTTTCTTTTTGAGACCCTATAATTAGTACAAATGATTTTCATTAACTATTGGTGGTCATTAGCCTTTAGATACTGGGCCAATTATTTACCAATGAACTTATTGCGTCCATTATCAAAACCATGTTTTCATATGCCATCACCACTTTTATTATTAACCAGTAGTTAAACCAATGATGGACCTTTCGACCTAAAAGGTCTTTAGCTTCCCACTTTAGCCCTGTGTAATGATCATAGGAATTGTATCACATGTCATTTGCTTATATGGTTAAAAGAGAGTAAGCGGTGGGGTTATAGGTGAGTAAAGCTCACAGTTAACACTCCACTTAAAATTCCAAAGAGAATCATACATTCCCTTCCCATATTACTTTTTTTCCTATAATATTTCACATCTTCTCCATTGTTATGAGTATTGTTAAGGAATAGATTCGTCCTGCTGTTCAGGTTTATTCAGGTCGTCTACATTATTTCGAAAAGCCTCGAAAAATATCTTAACACGTCTTAGATATATCGGAGTGCACCTATTTTAAATCTAATTCCTTCTTAAGATGTAGTTTTAAACTAAATAATTGAGTAAATTTAGTTGTAACACCCTTCAAATCAGGATAATAATCATTATTCTTCGCAAATCTATTTGCTTTCGTTACTGTGCCTATGTAGATCGAATCTATTCTGAAAGTTATTCTGAACGATGATTTTTAAGCCGTTTGGGTTTTGGACATTTGAAAACAAGAAACTAGAAAATTTGCAGAAGTGAATGAAATATTTATTTGGAACCATAAAATGAATAACTGGCGTTTAGTTTTGAAAGATTATTTCTTGTAAATGTTGCGGCTACTAATTTTTTGCGCATGCCGGGCGCTATCTCGCCAATGCCAACAGCAATGCTGTTTTCCATTTCTGGAGTTCCGTTTTCTTCTCTCTGCATACATAATCCCGCTAAAAATAGTCTAGTGAAATTAATAGTTCAATACACTCCTCCACATGTCAACCATGTCCAATTCTTCCGTTCTTCAGTTTTCGGAGGAATCTCACGAATTTTAATAATATTCATGATGAAATAGCTAATCTTACTAGTATTTTTGGCGTTGCCACATGTCACGAATTTTTTTTTTGTAAACAGAAAAACCAAATAGAAAAAAAAATTGCTCTTCAAAATAAATATATCCAGGCCTGCAATGTTAGATGTCAAGTAAACTGTTCTTAACACCAAATGTTTTACGGTTTATTGCATTTTAGTGTGAAACTGATCTAGTTCGGATAATATTTACCATTTTTTCTTGGGAATTATTCGTAGCATAGATTGAAGAACAATTTATTATGTGTTGAATGATGGTATAATTTTTATTTTCATATGAAAAAGTGTACCATAACTTACATTTACCACTGTAGTATATGCTGCTTGTGCACCAGAATAAATAACTTGTGTGACATTAACATGTTGTGCCATAGAATGTGTACTCGTATAATATGTGGAACCAACATGTTGTTTCTGTTTTTATTTAACCACTTTGATATGACAAGAATGGCACAAATGCACTTTTCGATGTGAATTTTTTTTTCTTTATTTTTTCTCGGTAAAAATTATTTATACCGAGAACTAGTTTTTATTTTTTATTTAAAAACAATTTTCAATAAAAAGACAAAAAAAAATTTAATAAATAAATAAAATAAATTTAAAATTGAATAAATTAATCGCTTATATTTGTTTGTAATGGAATGTTGTGCTAAAAACTGTTTGGAAACTTTAACGATTTTAATGAGTCTGTGTTTAATGATGACTTTAGAACACACGGTACTTTAATTAAAAGTTGTTAAATTTTATTCACAATTTAATTATGAATGACAACAAATTTTCTAATCTTTATTGTCAAATTCTCGCTCTATAAAATTTTTACTTCTTTGGCCTTTGAAAAAATACTTCACTGTACCTATAATTACCATCAGTTTGCAATATTATTCCTCCTCCTGCAGTCATATCTAATGATTGTGTAATTAAGGCAAGACAAAATTGTGATCTAAATTCTTTTAATAAAAATTTTTACCACCTCAAGCTAATTCGTTTGGTTCGGTTCGTATGTAAATTTGCTGCAACTCTTGTTTGCAGTGTGCAGAGTATGCAAACGATTTTATTTCAATTTTTTTTCATCATCATTATCATCATCATCATTACTATGATATTTATCGATGCAATTTTATTCCTACATTTGTTTGTTAAAATATTTGCTTGTTTTTACTGTTTAGTTTTTATTTTGTTTTTGTTGTATTGTTATTGTTATATTTTAATAGTGACGCAAAATAATCATAAAAAAATGAAGAGAAAAAAAAACGGATTATAACGTCAACATTATGCCTCACTGCACTGGAAATATTTCATATGGATTTCATATTAGGCACCCTATAGTCATGCATAAAAAAAAAGTATTTTTATGCATATTAAACCAGTGATAGTTAAATATAAATTTTAATATTTGTTAGTAAGATAATAAAATCTTTATAGTTTTTGTTAATTAAAAAGCTTATTTACTGAGCAATAGGCATTTAAGAGATATTTGTCTAGACAGTTTGTAGTAAAAAAAATTTCTCCATCAAGAACGATTTACAAACGTTCACGTTCACGTTCACGTCCACGTTTTAAGCTACAATTTCCAGAAGCAAGTGTGACCTAACATGTATGATTTCCGTTGTGGAAAATAGAATTCTTGAGTAATTTCCTCCATCCATCTACTTAACATCTCATAATCTGCCTATCAAAAGGTAGAGCAGTTCCTGATTTGTAGGCATTACTCTTGAAAATGTGACCATCAGTCTGAAATAAGTCTTCCATGGCCTTAGATCACGTTCACGTGACACGATCTACTTTTATCTACAACTTAAACACAGTATTTCTTGTGTCAGTTGTCATTTATTCCGATGTTTTATAGAATTTTCTCTGACTTGTTAAGGATGGTACTTCCTTTATCGTATTAAGTTTGTTACGTTGGTATCCCTTGCTATCATTTAGCAGACATCAGCAATACTTATAATTTATATTTCTTTGACCATAAGTCAAGAAACAAGAAAAGAGATGGCAAGATAGGCAACTTAATACGAATAGCCCTTGAACATCTGTTCCATCCGTAATTTTCTAATCGGATCATGTAAGCAAAGTTAATTTTAATTCATGATCACGGAGGCAATCAAAATTTGTTCGACTGATGCAGAAAGGGTTTTATTCCGTTTTTGGTCATTTTTGAGAAAGAAACTCGTTTCAGTGCCCTGAAATGAAAGGCTAGTTCGGAGCTGAGAAGTGGGAAGCAAGGAGAGGTTCTTCAATCAAGTGTTAATAACACCCTCTGTGACTTTAAGCTGAGTTTTTCCGCACAGAAGTTGTGCGCATACTGATATGGCGAACAGGCGATATGGCCTGAAATGAAAGGATATTTTAGAGTGGGAAGTGGGAGAGGTCCTTCAATCCACCATTAATAATAGTCTCTGCTCTGTTATTTTAAATTGAATTTCTCAATACAGAGGTTATGATCGTACTGAAACTACGCGAACTAACTAACGAAACGACGGCCAAATTTGTTTGGTTTCCAACATGCCTTCAAAAACACTACAGTATTTTACAGTAAATTTTGAGCGATGTACAGCTCTGAATACCCAATTTTTTATTCTCAATGTGCTGGGTTTATTTTGCCTAATATTAGAAAAAATTGATATACAAATTGCACAATCTATATCGCGACAATCTAGTAGGTATTGTGTTGGCTTATTAGTTGTGAGGCCTCTCATCAGAGATCTCCAACATAGCGAAAGAAAAAAATATTTCTTCGGCGATTTCCTGTCAACAGATTTCTGGCAAAATCTCAGAGAGCAAATAAAATTGTTATGAAAATTTGCTCAAAAATCTGTCATTCGGAGTCTACTTTAAACAGTATGCGAAGCCTACTCATGTGTAAAATTAACAAACATAATATGAGTGATGTGGGAAGCTAGGTCATAATCCAGATTTAAGGATTGTAATGACCAATTACGTATGTATGTTACTTTAATCTGGATTTCGCGGTACAGGGCATACTGAAATGGGGGACTATTTAGCGAAACAAGGGTCAAATTTGTTAAGTGCTCAACATAGCTTCAAAAACGATAAAGTGTATTACAGTCAATAGTGAGCGATGTACAGCTGTGATTACAAAATCTTTTATTCTCAATGGGCTGGAATTACTCTTCTTAAGATTAGAAAAATTTGATTTACAAATTGCACCATCTATATGCCAAACAAATGGCGGCCATTGCCATTGATCGCATTATTTTAAATATTTTTTATTGAAATTTTAAACCTGAAGAGAACACTCTTTTTAAGCAATTTTCTAAAAATAGCTGCTTGCTTAGCCATCACTTTTTTTGTAATTAAATATCTTCACAAATCATTCTCTATTTTCCATCGATGTTGATTGAAAATCATAAAAGTTGATAGTTTTTTTATTTACTGATTCTATATAAACTGTCTATATGGCGTTTTTTGTATTTATTTTTATTTAGTTTTCTATATTTGTATACAAAATTAAAAATAATTGATGACAAATATAATCTGAACGTTTTTGTTTGTTTTTATTTGTTTATTATTTAAACAACTTTCAGTTTTGCCAATAGCCCCCATGGCTATATATGTGAGAGGTTGCGTGGTAACTCTTACTAAAAATACAAAAAAAAGGAAAAAAAAGTTTAAAAACATTTATGGCCACATTTTAGTTGATTTCTTTTTTTTTATTTTCCATTCATTAGTTCGAGATACTAACTAACGAAACAAAGATTAACTAAGTGATTGAGTGAGTGAGTGAGTGAGTGAATGACTTAAGTTGCATGTCCATAATTCGTGTTGATTTCGATAATACACATAGAAGAGGGCGTGTAATTTGCATATTTGCAGGCTGTCCTACTATCAATAAAACATAAATTTTTATTTCTTTTCTTTCTTTTTTTTTTACAAATAATCAGAAAATAATACCAAATATGTACATACATGCAGATGTATTTGGAAATTTCTTAAAAGCCAAAAAACTATTCATGATTGATTAAGTATCTCTTTTTAGTCTTTTATTGAAAGGAGAAATTTTTTAATTTTTAGTCTACAGTGAGGCCTATACATCTATTTCCTAATAAGTGTCGACCAAATACAGTTTCAAAATACTAGAAATGAAAACAATTTTACCAGTTTCTATTATGTTTTGGAAAATATTTTATGGTAATTAAGATATAAAAATCATGGTGTCCACTAATATGCTCTTGATCAGCCAGTCTTGCCATGTTCGAAACTCGCGTCTAGCATAAAACTATCTAAAATAGCATATCTATCTGGCTATATAAGACCTCAGCAGCGATATCAGTTCCAAATGAAAGCATATTCCAAATACCGGAGTCATTGCTGTATAGTCTTTTATTGAAAGGAGAAATTTTTTAATTTTGCTATACAGTGAGCCCTATAAATCTATTTCCTAATAAGTGCAGAACCAAGTACAGTTTAAGGGTATTAGAAATGGAAACAATATTACCAGTTTCTAGACGTTTTGGAAAATATGTTATGGTAACTAAGATATAAAAATCATGGTGTCCACAAATATGCTCATGATCAGCCAGTCTTGCCATGTTCGAAACTCGCGTCTAGCATAAAACTATCTAATAGCATATCTATCTGGCTATATAACGCCTCATCAGCGATACAATGGAGTTCCAAATGACATCATATTGCTAATACTTTCCATTTACTTAACATCTCATAATCTGCCTATCAAAAGGTAGAGCAATTCCTGATTTGTAAGCATTACTCTTGGAAATGTGACCATCAGTCTGTCATCCAACTATGAAAATAAAATTAAGTCTTCCATGGCCTTAGATGACGTTCACGTGACACGATCTACTTTTATCTACAACTTAAACACAGTATTTCTTGTGTCAGTTGTCATTTATTCCGATGTTTTATAGAATTTTCTCTGGCTTGTTAAGGATGGTACTTCCTTTATCGTATTAAGTTTGTTACGTTGGTTGCCCTTACTTTTCTAATTCTTGCTATTCTTTAGCAGACAATATATAATTTATAGACAAATTATAATTTATATTCCTTTGACCATAAATCAAGAAACTTTTGGAAGTTACAAGTAAATAGGCAACGTAATACGAATAGCATTTGCACATCTGTTCTATCCGTAATTTTCTAATCGGATCATGTAAGCAAAGTCAATTTTAATTCATGATCACGGAAGCAATCAAAATTTGTTCGACTGATGCAGAAAGGGTTTCATTCCGTTTTTGGTCATTTTTGAGAAAGAAGCTCGTTTCAGAGCCCTGAAATGAAAAGAGATTTCGTAGCTAAGGAGTGGGGAGCAAGGAGAGGAGAGTTAGTAACATCCTCTGCGACTTTAAGCTGAACGTTTCGCCACAGAACTTATGAGCATACTGATATGGCGAACAGGCGATAAGGCCTGAAATGAAAGGATATTTTATAGTGTCATTACTGTACAGTCCCTTAAAAAAAACTTCCTCCTCTAGTTCCAATCAACCTCATATTGTGCAATGACCTTTTAGAACTCTAACCAGTAGTGCTTACTTTAATACAATTTTCAAATTTTCAAAGTCTATCAAAGTCTAAAATTTAAATTACATACATGCATTGCGTACATATGTATGTATGTATTTAATTTTATTCTCATTTCATTTCATATATTTATATTTTTTCAATTTTTTTTTTTAATTCGTATTGTACAAAAAGTCAAAGTTGAACTACATTTAATTGCAAATCTTATAATAAAATAATAATTTATGATTTTGTTTTCATTGTATCTTCTACAATTAAAACAAAAAAATAAAAAGAAAATATTTTAATTTGACTTTTTTATGTCTAAAAACTGCAACAATAAAGTTATTAATAAATAGTCTCTGTTGCATAAAGTACACTGAGAAAAATTAATGGAAGGAATAAATAAAAACAAAATAAAAAAAACCAATGACGGGCTAATAACTTTCCGACTTTTTAATTAGGCACATATTTTTGGAATGCAAAATAATTTATTTAAAAACCAAGTTCTTGTTCAACATTCTTCAAAAGTCACCAATGGATTTGGCCTCTTTCGCCTAGGGATTTCTTTAAATTAAGGTAACAAGACACAGTACGGTTGATGACGAAAAATTCGTACTCCAATTCGAAAACCTGCTCATGTGCACGCCCAAATGATGTAATTTTTTTATAGTTTATTTGGCTAGGATTGAACCTGTTAATTTTAAAAATTCGGAATTCTCGGTGAAAATATCTACGCTCTATAATCTTCATATCTAGCTCCTCACACCACCCATATTGTTAACAACACCACCCTTACAGTTAAAAATCGACTCCGAAATAGAAAACTGCTGAAAGGAGGAGTGGCCGAACTATAACTTTTTTCATATATCATTTTATTCGACATGTCTAAATTGGGGTTGGAACCAAGCGCCCTCGTCTTAAAAGTCCACACACTATTTGTTAGACTACGGAGACTTCGTTATGTATATACCATAATTATACAACACAGTATTCATAAAGTCTTCTTTAAATTTGTCCCAAAAATTCAGTTTTGGCTACTGGTTGGTCTCTGATATGTTGTGATGGATCTGCATATCGTCCGCCTGTTCAAAACAGTGCTAAAACTTTCTAGCATTCCTATAAAACTGACATACGATTCCTTTTGTGTTGATAATGGGCAACCACATTGAGCCATGAACTCCGGAACTTTTAATGGGCAATATCATTTCGTGAATTTTTCAATTGCATTGGATGTAGAGACCTCTATCGGACGTCCAGAAGTTCGGACATTTTCCACGTTTGTGCGGATACAAGGAATTTATCAATGAAATTGATGATCCAAAGGTTATACAGTGTTTATCAAGCTTAGTCTTGGTTTAAGTAATTTTTTTCCGCAAAAATAAAGTTTAATGAACAAAAGCAGATCAATTCAAAAGCAAACATACCCTAAATAAACGCAACTTAGCCAAATTTTATACAGGATATCTGTTGGAGACAGAGATATTATTGCAAAATTCACAAGCTCTCGTAATTTATGTGTTTGTATTTTGTTCTAAATCGAAAGGTAAAATTTTCTATTCAATGTACAGTCCCCGGTTTAATCAAAGCTTCCTACACCCACGTTCGGCTGTGACTAAAAGAGCCCTAATGGACCATTTGTTTAAACGTCACTCCCATATAGTGTACTGTAAGCCAGTGTCTTTGACTGCTTTGTTGGTTCCAATCTGTGTTCTAGAACTTGTTTACCTTACATTACGCTTTCTACACAATTTTTTCTTTCAGAGTATGAACTCTGAATGAAGTACAATACACTTGATTAAGTTTCTTGTGATCCCATTGTACTGTAAATTATTATTTAGGTCTGTGTGTAAATCTGATTACACAGTTACTCCACAAGTTTCATCATAAATCTCCTGCCCTGTGCAGTCGAGCGTAAAAGACCAAACTGAACCTCAATAGCTCTACAAGCTGACTGGCTGACTGACTGACTAGGCTGCTGAATGAATGAATGACTACGATATTGGTTGTTTAGTTTGAAATAAATTTTTTTTGTTGTTGTTGTTCTGAATGGGTATGAAATAATCTGACAGTTTGTTGCTATGGTGTGAGTTGTAGTTGTGTGGTATGAGCACTGGATTGCCACTTTCATTCATAAAAATGGGGAAAAGACAAAAGATAAAGAAAAGAAGAAAGAAGAAGAAAAGAAGAGACAACATCGAATCATCTGCCCAAGCAATATTTGATATCTGAGTGAAAAATATACATTGATGATGAGAAAGATTGTTAAAGGCGGATAAAACGAAAACAATATAAAACAATAGCATAACAACAATTACAAAAACAATGACTTAAAATCGTTTACCGACCACTAAACATGAAATGGAAAAACAAAAAAAACAACAATAGGCAGAAGAAGAAGAAGCAACAAGAAGAATATGGAAATAAAAATAGAAGATTGTGTTGGGGGTCTCATGTGCATATACAAGCCAAATATTATGATGAAATTGATTGAAAACAGAAACTTTTTCCAATCTTGCCTCTGGCTCTCCATGAAAGGTTAACGTGAGTTATTGCTAAACTTGTCCACAGTCAAGAAAAATGTATCTGGTTCGTTATGGTTTAAGGTTTATTGAAAAAGAATAATCGTCTGCCGCCCCGACCTTTACTTATTCGGTTTTTTTTTTACGTCGCAACATGTTTTTAAGATTTTTGATTTGTATTGTAAATTATAATAGAACAAAAACACATAAAAATACTCCGCAGGTGTAGAAATGAAAAAACGCAAAAGTCAAAAGCATTTAAATTATAAAAGAACTACAAATACACATTTAAATACCGCATTACTTCATTTTTGTGGTAAGAAATTGAAAAAACCAAAAACAAAAACAAAAACAAACAAAATAAAGTAACGAGAATAAATTCAATATTTAAACTTGATTGTACGCCCTCATTTAATATTAAACGGCATATTGTCGTTGTCGTTGTTTCAAATTGACACTCACGCATTCATTGACGTTAAGAAAAAAAAAACTACAATATTCGATTATATTGAGGTAAAAAAAAATGATGCCTGCTACATACCATGTGATCATACTACCCATAATTTCGCACAATGGGTCGTGTTCGTTGAAATTAGAAAACGAATGGCATTCATTATTGAAAAATTAAATTAAATTCTATATAAAAACATACGAAATCTATATCTATATAAGTGCCTATTGGCACCTACTTAGTACATAGTACCTTATTAGCATTTAGTGTCTTTTGGAACCTAGTACCTACTTAATACTTAATATCTTCTTAGTACTTAGTACCTACTTAGTACTGAATACCTTCTTAGTACTTAGTACCTACCTAGCACTTGATACCTACTGGTACTTAGTACCTACTTAGCACTTAGTACCTACATAGAACTTAGTACCTATTGGTACTTAGTACTCATTATTAGTACTTAGTACCTACTTAGTGCCTAGTATTGGTACTAACTACTAAGTATATACTTAACAAACACTATTGCTCTTTGTTACAACGTAGATATAATATTAGAGGAAGTAATTGTGGGGCAAAAGTAGATACCATGGAGGTTTAGAAGATCTCGTCTTTGTAGTCAACGTAGTATAGTCGCAGCTACCATACCAAACATTATCTCTCACTATTAACAACAATAGAAAATCGGCCGCCTAGACTTGGTTCATCGTCTGATATTTTACATCTGATCTCATTTAATAATCGATCTCTCTCAAAACTTGACTTACTTACTTACCTAAATGGCCATTAAAAACCCGATTAACAGATTAAGGTCTGCCTGAACACAACCTTCTAGGCGCCTCTGCTTTTTACTCGCCTTCCCCAGTTGGTCATATCATTCGATGACAGGGTTTCCTCAATTTGGTCCTTCCAAAGCAAACAAGCTCACCCTCTTTGCCGACTTCCGCAAATCCCCTCATCAAATATACATCAACCACGTCAACGAGCAACCTCCACCATTTGAACGACATGGCCGAGCCAGGGCAGTCGCTTGATGTTAATACGCTGCATAACGTCCATGTCGTTAAAGAGCTCATAGACCTCATTGTAGGATCAGATGCGGAAATCATTGTGTAGATCTTACGTAGGATTTTTCTCTCGAATACTCTAAAAGCTGCTACATCCGTGCTTAACAGTTTCCATGGATCTGCGTCATAAAGCAGCACGGGGAGGATGATCGTCTTGTAGAGTATTACAGCCAATAAAAATCGAAAGTCAAATAATATATCATCAATGTTGGAATAGACACAACTGCGTTTTAAAAGTCAGGTTTTGATACCATTGCTGTTCATTTTTCCTAGCCCTCGAACCATTTGAAGCTTCTGATGAAGCATTTTAGATGCCTAGTGTCCATTAACGACAGATTATTTAGATTGTCTTCATGCAGATGTTCTTTCCATTTTTTAACATAGCATTTGGCATGGTGATCTCAAATAATAACTCCAACGACTGTACCAAGCGTGCTCTTTTCCAGTTTGAGCAGACTCTCCTTGTGTCCTGTGTGCATTTTAAGGACGATTTGCTACGATATTCTTCCCATGTACCAAAGCTTAACGTTCCAGAGACTACGTTTCTTTGAGCATTTTCTTTTACTATTTACATACATGCAGAGCAACGCAGTACGTAAAACCAAATAAAAGAAAATTCAATCAATAACGGAAATCCGTTTAAGTGATGGAAGAAATTCTTTAAATAAATAATAAAAAAAAAAAACAATTCCAAGTAATCGAATTGCTATTTGTAATGTTCAATTCTTTAGTTAACACTCATTTTAGTAAAGAAATCAACTTTTGACATCATCATCATCATCTTGTACTAAATTTAGAACAACGCAAATCTCAAAACACTTCATAAAAATTACTCGCATGTATATTCGAACAAGTTATTGATGAAAAAAAATAAATAAACTGAGGCTGATGATATGAATAACATTCACTCAATCATTCACATTCACATTCAATATTCACGTTGCCTGTCGTTCTGCTGTCAATATTACAACACTTTTTTTTCTCATTGTCACGACGAATATTTTGAAAAATTTTTGACCCAAATACACCCACATATTCATTTTAAAGGCGCTTCTACTTCTACTTTTTTTCTTCGGTTTTCTCCATAATATTTCATATTTTTCTCGGAACTTAATTTCTTGTCCTACTCGTGTAATTTCCAGCCAGCCATGGTAAATTAATTTATTTTTCCTTTTGTGAAAAATAAAAAAATAAAAAAAAAAGATTTTAATTTTCTTTTTTCTGTACGTGCGAAAAAAATTTAAACAAATTCAGGGGAACGTTTTTCCGTGGTGTAGACATTTCAAAAGGAAAATTTCAAATGAGATGTTATTTCTGCAATCATGTTTCTTAGTAGAGGGCATGATAACATTCACTTGTTCTTTTGGAAAAGAAGATGTTACATCTAATGCAACTTTTTCTTATAGATTACTGGCTTACAATGCTAGTTCTGTACTTTCAACCACAATATGAATGTTGTGCAGCTTTATATTCTCAAAAGCTTAAAGATGACTTGAATAAATCCAAGACCCATATCTAATACCACTTCTCACTTGCGGAAAATGCATTCAAACCGATCGTGTGTATCACTTTACCAAGCTTTATTAGACGAGATAAAAAGTAAGTCTCTTTTAAATCAAAGTCCAACAGTATGTTGTAAGTTGAGGTTCTTCTAGTTCCTTTAATGAAAATGGATCTGTCACAAAGCATCTCTTCCCCATATTGTTTTGGTGCCTTTGCTTGGTTTTCTGTACTATTAATTAATTTTTCTAGCACAACAGGTATAAGTTCTAGAAAGACAGGGTTGCCATCTTCACTTGTGATAATGGATAAGAAATCTTGCCTAGTAAATTCGCTTCTTTATTAAGATGCAGCGCTGCCTGAATTGTTTATGATGTGCTTTATTACATACATAATTGATCATTACAACCCTTCAGTCGGGCTTACGAGCTAGCCCCTCACACCACTCATGTTGTGAGTGTTAATTTTATACATGAGTGGCGGGACCTACAGCTTAAAGTTGACTCCAAACGAAAGATTTTTTTGCAAAACTTTCTCATGGCAGTATTTATTTATTCTCAGAGTTTTTGCCAGGAATGTTGAGAGGAAATCGCAGAAGAAATATTTTCTTCATATTTCGTTTGGGGTTTGAGCCGTGTTCTCACGACTAATAAGTCAACACACTACCTGTTAGACGATGGCGGTATTGTATATTGCTGGTACTCCCTCTTGGGCGTTAGAAGCGTTCATAGATGTAGTCAAGAGGGAAGATTTCCAGTTCACAACCCTATATGAAAGTAAAGCTAGGAAGATATAATAGCCACTTTACAACCAATGTATTCTAAAACTCTGCAATGTATGTTTTGAGAATTCTCTTTATCCTTTACTAAACTAAATAGTGAATATACCTTTAGACTTATGAACTCTAGACCTTATCTCAGGTTAGAGAGAAAGTTAGATCTCATATTTATGTTCAGGCACTTAGGCTATGACAATCCTAACTATATTTGCTGTCTAATCCCTTCTGTTAGTTTAGCTTATTAGAGGACAGACTCACCACTAATTATGTTGTGTAGTGTAACCAACAGAATCTCAAATACAAAGAGAAACATAAACAATTTTAAAATTGTGGGCGTGACATTTATTTTATTTGTTTTGAAACTCAAAAATACCAGCTCTTATCGTATAACATTCTTTCACTAAATTGTTCCACTTTACCGCAAATAATAGACAAAAAAAAAAGAAGAATTTTAAATCCTTTTTATAAAACTGCTTACGGCGTCGAAAACAGAGGAAAAGGATTGAGGGTGGGTTATTATCTTGGGTAGCCTGCATGGCATTTATAAAGGTAACTGCCACTACTACCGCCCCCATAGTACTTAAGAATATAAACACAGTGCTATGGCAGCATGTGAAATAAAGTAGGCAGCACCAGCAGTCAGCAGCAGCAGCCACATTTAAATATACAATATCTGTGTAATTTTTCAGATACTTTTCTACTCATTCTTATGGTATAAGTACACATAAGAGAAGAGATATTATTCTCATTTATAACCTTGTAATAGTTTTTCTTTCTTTTTTTTCTGTTTATTGTGCACACATATATTGTATTTGACTTTTTACATTATT